>JAGDQP010028076.1:0-24434 GCA_022664845.1 Lepisma saccharinum
GTTTCATAAATGTGAATATTTATGTAGGTATTGTGAAGAGTATCACCCCGACACAGAAAATAGTGATGAAAGTAAAATTCAGTGTGATAAGTGCTATCGTACATTCCCGAATCAAAAATGCTTTGATAACCACAAGTCAAAAGAAAAGGGTAAGCCTGTATGTGAGTATGTACAACTTTGCCCTCAGTGTGGTGTCAAGATAGATATGCGTAACAGAAAGTCTAAACATGTTTGTGGTGAACATTTTTGTAAACTGTGTTTCATGTATGTGGATGAATTGCATTCGTGTTTTGTAAAGTCAACAAAACCTAAACGGGTAGAGGATTTTTTGTATATAGTATTTGATATTGAGACAATGTTGTTGGAAATAGATGAAAATGGTGAACGTGAACATCAGCCCAATTTAATTTGTGCAAGTCATCGTTGCCATAAATGTAAAGATATCGATGACGAAAATCACAAATGTACTGTGTGTGGTAATTCAGAAGGTATTAGGGATTTTGTATTTTATAACATGCAGGAATTCATTAACCACGTGCTGCAACAAGGTTCTAAGTTTAAAAAGGTGGTAGCCCTTTCACACAACGGATCTCGTTTTGATATGTTATTTGCTGCTCGAAGTCTCTTGGAACATCAGAAATTAATTCCTCATATTATTGCACAAGGTCATAAAATTATACAACTAAGTGTAAACAATATCATTTTTAGAGACACATACTTGTTCATGGGGTTCGATTAGCTGACCTGGCTAAAACTTTGGGTTTGGATGAATCTCTCAAGAAAGGTGGTTTCCCATTTTTATTCAATACTCCCCAATATCAAAATTACAAAGGACTGTATCCCAAACTTGACTTTTATGATATTGAGAGTAAATCACCTGAAGAGGCAGAAGCAATTGCTGTATGGCATAAAGAATGTGTGGAGTCGAAAAAGATCTTTGATTTCCAGCATGAGTTGTTAGAATATTGCCGGAACGACGTTCGTATCCTAACTTTGGCCCTCATTCGGTTTTCAAACCTCCTCGAAGAAAAAACAAATGGTATTCAATGTTTTCTTCATACAAGTACAATAGCTATGTGAGCTATGGAATGCTTTCGTTCTCTTTATTTACAAGAGAACTGTATTCCAATTATTCCTCCATTAGGGTTCCATCATCGTGATCATCAAAGTAAGAAGGCACGTCAATGGTTTAAATATATGGAACACGAACGTACAATTACACTTAGGACAGCTGAAAATGGTGGTGAGGTACAATTCAAACATTTTAAATTGGATGGATATGATAAAAAGAGTCGTACTGGGTTTGAATTCTATAGCTGCTACTGGCACGGACATACTTGTATATCTCAAGCTCGTAATCTTCCTATTGATGCTGAAGGGCGTACCTTGCAGGATCGGTATGATGCGACGATGACTAGAAAAGAATTTCTTGAAAATAGTTGCGGGGTAAAGCTTGTGGAACAATGGGAATGTGAATGGGATAAGACTGTTAAAACGTCTCCTGAAATTCAAACATTCATTCGAGAACATTGCCATAATGTTGAAGAACCATTACACCCGAAGGATGCATTTAAGGGAGGGCGCACAGAATGTTTTCGTGCATTGTACAAGTATGATGAAAACGAATATCTGGAATATGCTGACATCACTTCATTATATTCATGGGTTATGTCTAAGAAACCACTCCCAACGGGAGAAGTGAAAATATATAAAGGTTTCTCTAACCAAGTACAAATGCCCGATCCAAGTAAAGTACATGGTTTTGTATTCTGTAAGGTTTTGCCGCCTAGTGATCTTGCTATTCCAGTTCTTGCATATAATGCTCACAACAAACTCGTTTTTGGTCTGTGCCGAACTTGCATGGATGAGCTGAATACTGGAGATTGTAATCATACTCAGGAGGAGCGTGCTATCAAAGGTGTCTTCTGTACTCCTGAGCTTCATGTCGCGCTAAAGAAAGGATATGTTATACTTGACACGTATGAAATTTGGGAAATGGAGATGAAGGAGGGATTATTCAAACCCTATGTTGACAGCTTTTTGAAAATGAAACAAGAATCCAGTGGGTTTCCTTCTGATTGTACTACAGAAGAGCAAAAATAGGCATATATTGCAGATTATGCATGTCATGAAGGAATAAGTCTTGAGTATGACAAAATCGAACGTAATGAAGGGCTGAGATATATTTCAAAAATCTTTTTAAACTCCCTCTTTGGTAAATGGGGTCAGTGTAGCAATTTACCACAGACAAAGGTTGTAACTAGTGCTCAGGAATTTCTTGAGATTGTAAGAGCGCCACATTTGGAACTACAAAGTGTAGTTCATGTAGGACAAAAACTATTAGTGACATTCAAAGATTTGGAAAATGAGAACACACCGTATCCATTTACAAATTTGGCAGTAGCATCATTCATACCTTCATGGGCTAGACTCCGATTGTATGAAATGTTGGATACTTTTGGGATTGATAGGGTAATTTATTGTGACACGGACAGTATTATTTATATACAACGACGTGATGAACCAGTCTTGTTACCTATAGGGAACTATTTAGGCGAATTAACTAGAGAAATTAAAGAGGGGTGGGAAATGTACATTTTGATTGCTGCTGGCGCGAAAAATTATTCTTATCGGATACGAAATTTAACTACAGGTAAAGTAAAAGAAGTTTCGAAAGTTCGGGGGGTAACATTAAATGCACGGGTTCGAAAGGAAATAAATTTTCAGCATTTTTTAATTTGATAACTCAGAAGTATGACAGTAAAGTAATCTTCAATCCTAACAATATATTACGTAAATCAGGTTATAAGATTGTCTCTAAAGGACAGAGTAAACGCCACCAAGAGGTAAACACCAAAAGACGTGGACTGAATCCTTCCAATAGCAAGGATTATCATACCTTACCTTATGGTTACCGTAGCAAGTAAAAAAAATGTAATGTAAACTTTCCCAGAAAACATCAGTACTTTAAAATTTGGAAGTAAAATTATTATATTCTCCAATCATAAATTCTCGTTTCTATGAACATTACATTGTAATGTGAGCCACTTAGTACTTTCATCTCAAAATGTTCATTTAACAATGTTATGTACTACTAAATAATTTCATGAACGTTACACATGAGACCTCTAATGACGAGATTTGCTACTTAAGGTACGAGCAATGGTTGCCCCACTGCGAACTGAATAAAAAAGTAACTGCATTTGTGACCAAGATAATACCTAGTTGATCATTGCATTGCAACTTTAATATATCGAAACAAAGTTTCTTCTATTACGCTAGAGGATTGGTAATTAAGTAATTTAGTGGTTCACACTGCTGTGTAGTGTTTATTATGAAGAATGCGGAATATTCTGATCTGAATAAAACTTGTAAGGCAATTAAAGCTAAGAAAACTGCTATGTATTTAAACAACTCAAATACTTTGTGTAATTTGTATTTGTGCACATAAGAATGTACTTTTCTTAAACTTGTAAATCGTAATCTGACTTTGTGTAACCTCTGACATTCTGAACTTGTATTTGTAACAAAAATTGTACTTACACTTGATTACGTACAATAAAAAGTTTTTTCCTACAACATGATTTGTTTTATTTCTTTTACCGAGCTGGCAACACTGGTAATTTAAGTTTCTCCTAAGTACTTGTATGTTCGCCTTGCGTTGCAATGTTCGAAAAATAGTTCCGAATTCTCGACTTATTTAGTTTTGTTTACCTAGTTGGCAACACTGCAGCGTAATGTTCAAAAGTACTAAAGAAGTTCACATCTTTACATGCTCAAGAATTATTTACTTGCTCAAATTGTATAACAATTCTCGTTCTGAAATTTTGTTAGTCAAACAAAATTAAAATTGTTTCAAACATTAAAATGCTTTGAAGAAAGAAATCTCCAGGGAAAAAATATTACCAAGTCACTGCTTAAACTTTTTTTAAATATTTATCTCCTAGTTTTATAAAGTTGAAATGAAGGTGGTAGTATCTCTTGACTAAGAATCAAACGGCCTGTTTGGTCAGGAGCAGCAAAAAGTTTTATTTGCATTGGTCTAAAGTGCACTCAAGCTCGTATGAAATTAAGTAGCCAAGTTGGTATATGGCAGGCTACCATAAAGGAGATTGTGGGTTCAAACAGTGCTGGAGCGTACCAAATGGTGAACGTTATTAGTTGGATGATAGGACGGTATCTAACTTTAAACGTATGATACACCTAGGCTCTGTATTTTAATCCACGTATGTATCTGCAAAAGTAGCTAACCAAGCCAGTAGGAAGCCCAGCGCTGGAGTGCTCGCGTGAAGTTAGTCTATAATCCATAGCCCACGAATATGCGGAGTATTAGTACGCTGGTAGTCCTACTAGCAAAGTTGTAGACCACATTCCACCTCCCGTTGAAATCGGCTATGTTATATACAGACAAAACATTTGCGTATTGCAGAGACAACCTACTAAAATCAAACCTTAAATATTTGTACAGATTCTATCACAAACATTACACTTAAAAGCTGCTGTATACATTTATTTTTGGCTGGGTGGCGAGAACAAAATTGAATATGAACGGCCAAGACGACCCTTCTGAAGAACTAGCTGCTAAAGTGTCAAATCAATGACTCTTCGACCTTCATGAATAAGTGTTAATGAAGTTCACATTTGATTTTTAAAATGTTGGTAAAAGGGGGGACAAAATTATTCTTCCATAATTCAGAGTTAACTTATGGCAAGCTTACGAAGAAATCTACTAACTAAATATTTAAGACGATGCATCTCTTCAATGCTGGATTCAATAAACCATGGAATCACTTCTTGTACACTTTCTAGAATATATAAAATGTTCAGCAAAATTATTTTGAATCAAGACTTAGATTTTAACCAAGGAAGGGAACAAACCGGATTTCGTCGTGGATTTAGCACCATGGACCACATACAAACATTGAATGAAGTTGCGGAAAGGAATATGAACTTCCAGTATGTGTGATTCAAAGATTTTGAAAAGGTTTTCGAATCTATCTCCTTGGCAACACTAGTTAAACATTTGTGCATCACATGATACTCGCTTGAACGTCAGTTGAGCATTAAAAGTGCATACATTGTGCACTAGTAAATGATTTCACGAACATTACACGTAAGCCGTCTAATAACCACATCTGTTATTAAACTATATCAAGAAAGTAATGAATTAAAGTTGGAAAGGAGTAGGGCAAGTATTTAATTTGTTCACAACTGTTTTGTGCTGTCGTGGAGAGAGTGTTTCAAAATTTAAACTGGGATGAAGTTGGAATTAAAAATAATGACGCATGTTTGCTTCAAGTGCACAAGAACTACAAACCAAAATGGAATGAGAGTTGAAAGTAAAACAAAAGTCATATACAACCAATATACTGCAAGGAAGGAAAGCCATGTCTCTTATCTATAATAATGTGCGGCTGTGAAACCCAGACATTTCATGCGCAGTTATTAACAGTTTTAAATTATTTAACAATTCTTGCTAAATTATTATTAACAAGGAAGCTTTACGCCGTACGCAATGTGCAACATTGCTCGTTTTTAAACAAGTTTCGAATTCTTTGAATTCTCATTATTTTAAGTAAGGAAATTAAAAACTAAGTACTTGCTCGTTTTTTTAAATTCTGATAACTTTAAATACATTGTTTCGAATACATTAAAGTATTGAAAAGCGAGCAATGGAGAGATACATGCCAAGAATAACCAGGAAGACAATTCTAATATCGTAACAAATAATACTTCAACTTATTTAGTACATCATAATGTATAACAACAATATTCAACTATTTTAACTTAGATAATCAAGACTGTGAAGAAGCTGAAATGGAAATGGGTCGGTCACATAGCTAGACGAACAGACAAATGGAAGTAATATTATAATATTCTACCTACAGAGTAACTATTACGAGCAGATTAAAATATTAAAGAGACTTGTATATGATACTCGTAAACTATTAAGGGGCCGTGGTGGCTCAGTTGGTAGAGCGCTCACCTCTGGTGCTAGGGTGTCGCCGGATCGATCCCTGCTCATGCCATGTGGGTTTTGTGGTGGACAAACACCGTGTGCATGGACATTGTTGAACAATATCTCGGGGTTCTCCCGTTTTCTCCCACTTTCTTCATTCCACCAATTCATCCCATCATCATCCATACGGCCTGAGCCATAGTTACCTAAAGGGCTTAAAATAAAGTCAATCAATTCAATCGTAAAGTATTAAGAAAAGAAACGACTGAGACGACGTCGAAATGGAAGTATTATTTTTTTATTCAGTTCACAATCTATGAATATCACAATATTTCATATTGTTCCTAATGAACACCACATTGTGGTGTGAACCCTTAAATGAAATAAGTTTCGAATCGAGGATTCTCATATCTATGAACATTACTTTCCAAATAATAGGGGATCATATTATTTTCAGCGCCTTATTCAAGAGGTTCGTATTTTCAGGAGCTACATGGATGAGGACATCAGCAGACTGAGATATGTGGAAAGAAAAGAAGTTAGTTAGTACTATCAATATTTTAGTAGCGCCTTCATCGACCATCGAATAAAAATGGCTGAATATAATGATTCACTAAAAGTCTATATTAGCAAAGGCTGCATACACAAGTTAAAAATCGCCCCATCTCACCACCTCGCCAAACATTTATAAACAGATCAAATACACTTTCAACGTCTTAAGATCTTATTAAACGGCTTCGAATATCTTACGAAATTCTCTTTTATCTAGTTATTACGAGTTCGGTTTGCTTGCAAACCATTCTAGTTTTGTTATTAATTACTATGTTTATAATTATGTATATACCTATAATTATACATATCCTATTTATAGATATTTATTTATTAGTTAATAATGAGTGTTATACACGAAATTATTAATACGGAGGATTGAAGAACAATTCCGAACTCCTATATAACTATACACGAGACACTTAAATAACGAGCAATGCTTTTCATTGCAAACCAAATAAATTGTAAAATTCTAGCCCAGTTTCATACTTCTCTCGTCTCTCTACGGCAACCCCGTTCACATTATTCTTGAAGGCTTCAAAATTATCCTTAAGATATTTACCAGCTTCGAATTCTGGTTAATTCTCGTTAAAGAGTAACAAGTCGATTGATTATTCAATACCCCTTCCAACCCCCCAAGTCTTCCTCGCCCACTTTTACCAAAACAATATATCCCGAGAGCTCCGACTTAAACCATTAGACAACGGGAGAATAACTGCTTGCCAGCTTTGTGTCTTCTAACTACTATTTATTAGTGTGTGTAAATGTGTGTGAGCAGATGGTTTTTCAGTGTCCTGTCTTCTGCGCATACAAAATAAAGGGCGAGAGAGCATTGTATAGTTTTCACATATGGACAATAACAGAAACGAAGGGGGACTTGGTGTGATCTTTCCAAACTGGCAAAAAGCAGAAGATTTAACTTCGCTAGAGAAAAATATTTTTTAAAATATCGTAAAACCTAGTACTAATTGTAACTTATTAGTACGTAGTAATAGTACTTAGAATCTATAGTAATATATGGTATTAATATACACTAGTATTTATCTCGTACTTTGTGCTTCGAAAAAATACATAATTTTAGTTGTAAAATAACAGTAACTTAAAAGAATGATGGAAAACGTGATATTTGCAGAATGTTCTAGTGTTAGTCTAAAGAATGTAATGTTAATTTAAAAAAAAATCTTTTCTAAATTGTTCTGGGGACATTTTATGGTCTGCTTAAAGGATAAATGAAACCAGTCGCCGCGCCGTGTTGAAACAACAAACGGGTTTGTTTGAAGGAAAAGAAACCTAGAGAAAATCTCAGACGGATAAGATGGCTGCAGGGATCGAACCGTGAACCATACAGATGGAAAGCCTTGCAAGTGAGTCGAGCTTGTTTAGTAGGATACCACTCAAAAAACTTTGTAAACTTTATTTTTATATGGGCCAGTCTAGTAACTTTAGACTTCGGTCCGTCACGATTCGCCCCCTTAGCTGTTAAAATGCCTCTGCCGAGACTTGAACCTGGGACCTTCAGGCCGATGGTCTTCCGTCTCAGACCGCTCGGCCAGTCAGTTGACATCAGAAACGAAGTAATTATTATATTAATACCTTGACTATATGCAAACTAAATGCATGGGTGTAGTGAAGATTGGTAAACAATAATAAAACAAAGCTGAGATAATTAAATTAAAAATAATTTCAATATAAATACGTTTACCATGAAAAGGGACTATGTTTACCTCCCCCACAAATTCTAAGAATTGTATTTACCAGATTCTAACAATTGTATTTACCAGATTCTAATTATTGTATTTACCAGATTCTAATTATTGTATTTACCTGATTCTAACAAATGTAGCTATTTACTCCTGGAGTGACTTGCCGACTTTTAATTCAATCAAACACATGACTTCTCCTTTTCACCCTGTGTTTGCCGGTGTGCCATCACACCCGATCACTTGTAGATCAGACAAGTTAATGTTGTTCTCTCCAATGAAATGAAAAATAGTATATTTAATCTTCTCGGCAGTTCCAGATAAGGGCGTTGTGTGGCCTAAATAAATGGATCCCGGTGTACCAAACACGCTTGTTCTTCAAAGACATCTTTGCCGTAAAAGCGATCTCCGTTTTGCTCCTTTGCTAAAGTTTTATCTTTACGTCCATCAAAGTAAAGTCCACTGATACGTTTTTGTTCTCGCTTTGATGTAACTGAATTTGAGCTCGAAGTTTTTGCATTTCTCGCTTCACTTTGCTTTTATCAACAACACTGTCTTTATTGTTAGGTGAAATTATCCCCAAATCTTCCCAAGTATCAGATACTATAAGAGCAACTTGTTTCCTCGAAGACGCAGATCTATAGGCAGCTGAAGCAACATTTTCTAGATCGAGGCGTGTCTGTGTTTCACTGACTTTGATGCAGGGATGGTACACGAAACCAAATTGAGAATTTGGTTTCGGTTTCGAAACAGAAACCAAAATATTGTTGTGGAATTTGGTTTCGGATACAACAGAATCCAAAATCCAAAATGAATTTGGTTTCGGTTACTGAAACAAAATGTTTTCAAGATAATTTGGTTTCGGTTTAACTTTCTTTAGGTGTTTTGGTTTCTGTTTCGAATCAGAAACCAAAATATTCTGATTGCATTTGGTTTCGGATACAACAGAAACCAAAACACAAAGTCAAGTTGATTTCGGTTTCTGATGCAAAGTGTTTCAAAGATAATTTGGTTTTGCTTTCGGTTTAAGATTCTTTAATTGATTTGGTATTGGTTTCAAAACAGAAACCAAAATATAATTGTTGAATATGGTTTCGGATACAACCGAAACAAAAATACAAACTGAATTTTATTTCGGTTTCTGATACAGACTATTTAAAAAATAATGTTGTTGGTTTCGGTTTCGAAAGTGAAAGCAAAATATTCCTGTTTAATTTGGTTTCAGATACAACAGAAGCTAAAATATAAATTACATATTTTTTTTCGGTTTCTAAAACAAAGTATTCTTAAATAATTTTGGTTTGGTTTAAGATTCTTCAGTTAAAACTGACACAGATAAATTGACAACCGCCTTGTCCGGGACTCGAACCCGGATCTTCCAATTGCCGGATGGATATGATATTCATTACACGACCACGGCACGGTCAATTCTTTCTGTATATACTACTGAGGTCAATACCCCTCACACCTTGGCCTTTTCCCAGTCCTAGTGGGCTGGTTATGAAATCAAAGCACTCCATATGTTTGGATATTTTTATTGAAGAATTTGTTCTGTAAGTAAATTTCGATTGATTGATTGAATTGTTATTAACGTCCTAAACTAGCTGGTAAGCTTCTAATAACAGGATCTACAGTGTAACGTGGACTCCGAACCACTTGTGTCCCCACCGGGAATCGAACCCGGGATCCCTTGATTACAAGGCAGCGAGCGTTACCACTCATCCACGGGGGACACAAGTGCAGTTAGAAAGAATAGATGTTATTCCCTTGTTCACAATAATCTTGTGTTAGGTAAATATTGAAACTAACACAGAAAAATTGACAACCGCCGTGACCTAAATTAAAAAAAAAATGAATGCTATTAAGGTAAGTGTAATTAATAACTGTGATACTACTAGTAACATAACTGGCAGAGAAAGTAACGAAGCAGAAATCGAATATTCGATTAGTGCAAGCATTAACTTTGAGGTATCTCAGGCTCTGGCCGACAAAATATGATATTTTATTATGTACGTGCGAAAAATATCCAGATGCTGTTGCATTAGTGATTCCGTCAGACCCCCCTACTTGTAGGGTGATGTCTCTCTCCCCAAATTCGCTCATAGTGCTGTTACCGCCCATATAGTACTTCATTTTATCATATTCCCAAATTCACGACAATCCACCCCCCATCTGTAAAATGTTTGTAGTTAAAAATCGATAGAAACCGTGTCAAACTCCACTTACACCTCCACCCAATTTTGTTTTACACCCTTCCGAACTGAAAATCCTGGCGGAATCCCTGTGCTACATACTTCTGATTGAATAAAAATGTAAAAGCGAGGAAGCAAGCACACGTCCGTGTGATTGAACATATCGGTTAGGTTAGGAGGACCTATTTGTTACCTTTTCAGATTTTCTGTGATCGTTATCACGGCTTGCTCAGGGATAGAAAAAGGAAAAAGGTGTGTCTTTACAACGTTTGGCAAATTCTTGTATCATTGACTGTGAGTGATTCACCTCCCCTTTTGCTTTTCTCAAAGACCTTTCATTGGTATTCTGAATTCGCTGTCATTACCTGGTTGGGTTCTTCGTTCAATGGGCTCTTCACATGTGTAACTTATGTCTGTGTGCAGAAGCACAGCTTACAATCAAGACGAAGTATGATGATCGCCGAGGAAGACCAGCAAATGAATTTGTTCGCAAATATTATCATTACAATAAAGCCACGAAGAAATCGAAGTACTGTATTAATAGCTGTGGAAAACATATAGCGGTGAGTAGTTTATCAAAAACGTCAATCACACTCCTACAGGTACAGTGCTAATGCAATATAACAAGTCAATGATTTAACTTCAAGTAAATTCTCGTTTTGAATATAGTGTATGATTTGATTGTAAACTGTTAATCTATTTATTACCTTAATGTAGTTTTTACTCAACCATTTTCCTCGTGAGACTATTGAAATGTCTTCTAGCCGACGACCCGCATAAGAATTTTTATTGTTTATTAATGGTCTTTACGCATGGATGACTCAGGCCGGGATAGGTTAGGGAAACCATACAAGAAGCAATAACCCAGGGTCGAAGTTGAGGGTACCATCTCGGCGTTTGCCTAGTGTGACTGAAGAAAAAGGAAGAAAAAGCTCGATGAGGATAGTCGGCCATTGCCTTTTCTTGTTTATTGTCACTTTGCATGAAATAAGCACACACACACGCACGCACAGAGGAGCACACAAACATAATTGAATTCGAATTTATTTATTACTTTCTGGCATTGCAAGCTGGGATATGGTGGGGGAGAGGATGTTGGAAGGTAGTTAGCCAGGACCTAGTTAATAGGTACCATCCCGGCATTTCCCTGGTCTGGCAGAAAAAATATCAGGGAAACACCTACACACATGTACCCCCATATACATACAGGGTGGTAACATAATGCACCAGCAAACTTAAGGGATGATACTACAAAAGAAAATGAAAATAGAGTCTAGGTCAACCAGAAGAAAATTAAGCCTCGTTCCGGAGCTACAGGTTGCCCAAAGTGTGGAAGAATTAACTTTTAGAGCTGCATACTTCTAACACCACGAACAGCATTGTTGATGTGGCATGGTGCCGTCAAAGATTAAGTCTGCACAATTCTGAAATGCTTATTTCAAAATTGTGCAATAGGTGCGCAAGAGATTTCCCAAAGGAAGTATGGGATTCTCAGGAATTCTCTGTAAAGATGGGTCAAAATGATCATAAATGAGACGGCTTTGCCACCAGGAAACATTAATTCGTTTTCGCCTAGTTGATATCTTAAGCAGATTCCATAGCCTACGCCGTACGATTAAAAAAAAGGACGCGCCTAGAGCAACGACGGTTTTCCGTCGTTGCTTTAAGCTATTAACCTCGAAGGTCAATTTGCAAGAGCAACGACGGGACGGGACAAAACTTTGCGTAAACAGAATTTTTGAGTAAACAGTACTTTTACGTATGCCCACGGCTAACAGAGGGCTGCGCCTCCCACCCCGCGGCTAACGCCGCCTAGCTCCCTTCGGACACACCCTCCCCCCCTTGCACATATCACAACTTTTATTAAATTTCCTTTTGTGTATTTACATAAAAAACGAAAAAACTTTAATTTTTTTAAAAAAAAAAATATATATATACAAAAGGTCGACGCCAGGGTGTGAACCCGGAACCTTTGGATCAGTTCCCTGACGCCTTATCCACAAGACCAAACTGCAGCTGCCGGGCTGAGTGCTTGTCGCTGTTACTTCTAGTTCAAGCTACGCGAGAGTGGAATATGTTCCGTCGTTGCTCTAGTAAATTAACCTTCGATGTTAAAAACTTAAAGCAACGACGGCAAACCGTCGTTGCTCTAGACACAACCTAATAAAAAACTATCAAAGAGATTGAATATTATTGCACGGTTGGATGCCGGTGATTACGTACCCTGAGAGAAAAATTGTTGACTTTTAGTCTAGGTAATCCGGAGAGGCTAAATTTAGCAAGATTCTGCATCACACACACAAGATTTTCTCTACCAGGAAGTTTGTTCCTCAGCCATGACCAATCTGTACAGCCGCTAATAGACGGAAAATCATGTCTACCCCTCATTAGCACTTACAGGATACAGAAAATCCTTTTAATGCAATTTCTAATAGTTTTGTACGGATACGACACAGTCCCACTCCTGTGTACGATCCCACAGACTACAAACTACGTAAACGGATTTCCTTCTGCGTAGTAAAAACTAACTGTAGACTGGTTCGTGAAGGCGCGTAGTTGCTGAGAAGCAATTACCGTGTATTACAAGCAAAATACGGTAACTGTTTGCGATACTGGCCACCGAGTAAATAAAGTGAAAATGGAAGTCTATTGGCGGAGGCCTGTCGGCAAATATTTTGTTAAAACATTTGAAGGTAAGTTTGTTTGTTTTGTATACATTTGGATTCTGCAAAATAACTTTTCCTATTTATTTTTACAACGATCTGTTTCATGTGCTATGTAATTCAATATGATGTAGAATTCGTTAGAGAAAATTTGGGTTGGATTTTCTAGATCACCACACAGAGACAATCCGGAGCACAACCTAGAAATTCTAGACCACGATGTGTAGTATAGTCAAAATAATCTAGATCACCGTACAGGCAATCAAGTGCATAGAAAACGGTTTATAGAAATCGAAGGCGTAGTCTAGGAAATCTACAGCAGTATGCAGAAAATACGGAACAACCGCTAGAAATTCGAGAATACCGTTCAAAATGTCCAAGGTGTAGTGCAGAAAATCTAGACCACCGTCAAGAAAACCAGGAGTACTGACAAGAAATTCTAGACCACCGCTTAAAAAATCAAAGGTACAGTCTAGAAAATCTAGACCCCCATCAAGAAAACAAGGAACATGACCAAGAAAATCTAGACAACAGCTAAACAAATCCAAGTTTAAGCCTAGAAAATCTAGATTACTGTCAAGAAAACCAAGAGTATAGCCAAGAAATTCTAGATACACCGACCATGGAAATCAAAGGTATGACCTAGAAAATCTAGACCACTGTCTTGAGAATCTAGAACCCCACCCTGTCAGTTCTGTACCAAACATACGTACAGGTACGTCTGCGCTATCCTTATTACCTTGGTCCTGTTCCTTCCAACACAGTACAGAAAATCTTGAGCCCCAGCACAGAATGCAGTCCTCCTGCCGTGGCATGTGCAGCGCCAAGAAAGCCGCCTGTAACCGGAATCTACGTTTTTTCCTTCTGAATGCAGTCAATTTTTCTCTGTGTATGTCATGTTTACTCACATAGAAGGTCTTTGAATTCATGCCCATTTCGACCTAACTATACTTCAGAAAAATTCCAAGTACTTCCTATAATAAATCCCTTGCGCACCCATTCGACGATTTTGGAATATGCATTTGAAAATAAAACAGGCTTAAAGTCTTGTAAGAATATCATACATTTGTGAAGTTATCCCCATCCCAACCAATCCCATCCCCAACCACTTAACATGTAACATAATCGTTAGGAAAGAATAGGAAGTGTATTATTTTCGTCACGGAGTACACGATAACCTGGTTACGGAGTCAGCAAATTTCGGGGAATACTTCACACAGCCCCCTCTTATTAAATTTCGGATCGTCGTTGTCTCCACACCTTAGAGAGGAATTGGGAGTATTTTTTGTTAGGGAGTGAACGATAACCTGGTGACGGCGCCAGCAAATGTCAGCGGGCTCACTTAAAACACAGCGTATAACCTATTCGATTTCAGATTGTTGCCTCCAATCGTTAGGGAGGACTTACTTTTATTTGCGAGTGAACGAACGATATGTTAGTAACGGTGCTAGCTAATAGAGGGCCCAATTTGGCACATCCCAAATTTGCAATTTCGGATCAGCATTGCCTTCAATCGTTACATATGTGTTAGGGACTGAACAATAACCTAGTGACGGCGCCAGCAAATGTCGCGGGCAGGGTTGCCACCGTTCCGTTCAAGAAAATCGGGACAGTCTCTGTGCCGAGGGTACCACCAGTACATAGGAGGTACTTTGAAAGAAAAAAAAAATACTATTTATGCTTTAAAATGGACTTTTAGGGCCATTCTGAACTTCTTTGGAAGTTAAAAATTGTTACCGATTTAGCTAAACTAAACTGCACCTCGAAGTAGTTACATCGATACGTATTTACTTTGTGATTGTACTGTTTCTTATTAATTGTTTTCCAAAGCTTCTAAAATCAGATTGTAAACATTTTCCTCGACCCCGTCAATAGGGAAGATAAGATAAGATAAAATGAATTGTATGGGCGGTAACAGCAATATGACTTACGCCCTTCCCGGTCAATAGGGAAGACATGACGGGTCCATGAGTATGACCTTAGGAAAATCATATAATTTATGCCATAAGAATTGTCATTTGCCTAAGGTTCTTGAGAAGATGTAAAAAAATTGAATTCAGCCTAATTGTTTTAATAATTACCTTACCCGAAAGGTCTCTCGTATACACTCCTCGTTGACATTGCGGACCCGTACTGGATAAATCAGATTTACGATTATAATTGTTTTCATGTTGCAAGCGCTTGGAATACAGAAATCCACTGAAAAAAAAATATTTACTTTACAAAAGACAAAATTTGATCTGCCAAAAATAAAGTTTGTTTTCAATACAAACAATAAACTTTGGAGAATACGTCGCGTCGTATTAATTGCATTATTGCACTGTACATTAGTTCTTCATAGAATATTTACACAGGAAATAAATGTTAATAAGAAGTTGGAATTGCGGGAAGTCGTATATTATGCAATATATAGGCCTACCGCTGTGTTTTTTTTAGCCCACTATGGCTTCTTGCTTCTTTTTTTTTTTGTGAAACATACTTTCTGTATAAACCCGAGCTATGGACAAAGGAGCTTGTAGTATATACATAAATTTATAACAAACACATAACAGTCGTGTCGAACATATAGCGGCGTAGCTCAGTTGGTACAGTGTTGGCTTTGAATCTAGAAGATCCCGGCATCGATACAAGAGTTCGATACCATTACATTTGGGACCCACCTTTCCACCTCTATCTCTCCGCATCCTTTCCACAATTTCACTTCGCGCGTCTGATGGGCACAACGCACTAAACGCGTTCTCCATGAAATTGGGGTAGGCCATCCCCAGGGTAGAGTCCCTGCCTCGACCCCAGACTCGGCGTCGAGACACGGAGTCTATAAGGATCTGTTTCCACAAAAGTTCCTCTACAAAAAAAAAAAGATGCAAAGTAAAGGGGAGGAAGTTGGGGATTTTTTTTTCTATGGCCCAGTTCCCGGATACAAACCTGGGCCAGTTCGATACCAGTGGCCGACGATCCTAACATGATTATCCAAAGTTTTTATCAACAATCACACCAGGAAAATCTAAACACATGTAACTTAGGCTCTGGCCGACTTCGTCCCGACTTCTTTCTCCCACCTATCCCGTCCTGAGCCATAGATGCCTAAACCGCATAAATAAATATTATAAAATAATTACCAAACAAATGAGAAACATGAAGATGCAAGTAAGACAAAAAATGGGAAGTTTTCTGCCAACTCTGCATGTGGGCGTGCTCTTGTACTGAATTTTCCGTGCAACTGGGGAACATGCGTTGGAGGAGGAACTAGTTTGCAAAGAATAATTGGTTTTCGTACAATCATGTAGAATGACTAAGGATCAGACGTCCTGGATTGCCCGGGACATTTACGGTTTTTAAGACATTATCCTTTTTTTCAGGGTTTAGCCTGGAAGCTAATTTGTTCCAGAGTTCTCCATAAGTTCCCGGAAGTTTTAAATTAGCGAGAGGAAGCAAAAATGCCATTTAAATGTAACAAATGCTATTGATAAAATCACTAGTAGTTATGTTCAATTTAGCACCAAACCGGTAACTCCATACTATTCCTCTATGGTAAATCTCTCCTATGGATGTTTCTTAGCTTTTTTTCTTTACAGAAATTATATCTTTTACTTAAGAACATAATTAAGTGAAGTGAATTCTTGAAAGTTCGTTATTTGAAGATGCCTGCTATTACTTTCTCAGATTTGGTGTCCCGGACTGGTACAACTTTTGGTTTCTGTTTCTGGAATAGTGTTTGGTTTCTCATTCGGGTTCGGGACACAGAAACTAAAATAGTTCGGTTTCTTTTAACTGACTTGGTTTCGGATTCTTTTCTAGAATTTGGTTTCGGTTTCAGTTGTAATTTGGTTTCGGTTTCTTTCACAACTTTTTGTTTCTTTTTCTGGAATAGTGTTTGGTTTCTCATTCGAGTTCGGGACACAGAAACTAAAATAGTTCGGTTTCTTTTAACTGGCTTGGTTTCGGATTCTTTTCCAGAATTTGGTTTCGGTTTCTTTCACAGTTTTCGATTTCGGTTTGTGGACCATTTTTGTTTCTTTTTTGCTTTGATGTTGATGCCACAAGCTCAAAAATCCGAATCTTTTTCGCTAGTTGCAGAAACTAAGCTATGAAAATAAGCCTCTGGACGATAATTGAGGAACTGTTAGCAATTAGAAAGCCAAAACTTTTATATAAGAAAACATTCAAATAAAACTCAATCAAAACCAATTGGAAAACATCAATATAAAAAAAGCCCTTTTTAGCCTAAAATTGACATTTTTCACCAAATGGATATGTAAACAACATAGCAAACTACCCCTGAGGCACTAATTTAACATATTTGTCATAAACAAACCAATGAACGACCATAATGCAGAAAAAATACATAAAATAGTAAAATAATGACATTTTTGTGAAATTGTTGTGCGTGTCGCATAACCAAATCACACTATCAAAACTTTAAGGTCCATGCGCGCTCCCTAAACAACCTCCAAAAAATCTGAAAAAAAAAAAAAATCAGACGTCTCTTTAGTCACAAATGGCCACTTTTCTGCACTAACCTTAACATTTGTTTTTTCGATACACGCTACTATAGAAAGGTGTCAAGCAAAAATCAGCAAAGCTTGAACTTTCTCTCTCCCTAGGATGCTGATGTAATTTGAACGACCCCTAACCATGCAGTTTTGGTTTAGTCTAATAGTTCTTATGTTTTCACCGCAGAAAGTAAGGTGAACGCGGGTCGCCATTGCGCTATGTGATTACTAGAGAGCGGATTTTAAGGTGCAGCACCTTTTCTAAAAATGTAGCTTATAAACAACCAAAGTTCAAAATATGTATTTTCGGGCATAAAACGAACTGAAATAAACGCACTGTGTTGCACCTTTTCCGTGAATATTGCACCTTTTTTGCTAGATTAATAAAATTTCCCCTTTTTTTACTTCTTTTAACCTTCAGCACTTTTATTGTCCCTTTTTTCTCTATTTTTTTAAAAAAATTGTACAGAACAATACATTTTATTTTCAATCTGGTTTACACATAATTATTCCATTAATTTAGACGCAATCTTAGGCGACACAATGGCAACAATAACGGCGGAAACAGTCAATAAATATTGTTCTCAATATACGACAAGGAGCTATAATTTCCTTTCGTCTTCCAAAACTCCGCGATAGAAGAAAAAAAGGCTGTTTATTCCTAGTACCATTGTTGCGCATGCCGTCGAGGTTTCGCGTAGAAAGAATGTTCTGAAAAAGAAATCGAGCTCTTCATTCGCACTTTGGAGTTTGAAGTCTTTACCTTTGCTTGGTTCTGTAACAGTCTGAACCAGAACTTATTCTTCTCAATAAAAGCATAGCATGCCAAAGATAAAGAAGGAAAAGTTACGTAAACTTGCAGCAGTTGTACAGATTTATGAGATCAAATAAAACAATTTTTGCAATTAAGGTAAAAATGGGTTGGAGGGAAGCAAACCGGACCCCAATTCTTTTTGGCTTGATTCTTATAGTATGTGACGAGACAAACACGACGGTACCAACATTTTTGAAATTGTACCGGGGGAACATGGGTAATTTTGCAGTGGAAGTTCAGAAATCGAGGATAGGGAGCACACCGGGCCCCAATTTTTTTGCTTGATTCTTGTAGTGTGTGAGAAGACAAACACGATGGTACCAAAAAAATTAAATTGCACCGGGGGAACATGGGTAATTTTGCAGTGGAAGTTCAGAAATCGAGAAGAGGCCAAGATTTTAACAATATTTGCTGGTTTTGAATAAAGAATGTTCATGTAACTCTATACTATAGCACTTAAAAAAGATACCCTTCTTTGCACCTTTTTGAATGATTTATCAGCACCTTTTATTCCCTTTTTCCTACCACATTTTTGCACCTTAAAATCCGGTCCCTAGTGATTACTGCTTTGAGTTCAATGTTATTTTATCCTGCCTTGTGATATACAGGCAAACATTTGTTACTACATGTTGGTTCATTATTTGTTTATACCACTGTTTCGTAGACGTGAAAAAAAAATCGTTAGTGGCTATACAATGATTCCTTGTTATCTGTTCTTGACTTGATCTTTCCAACATAAAAGACACTTTGTGTAATGATTTTTGTCCTTTTGCTGCTATCCTTACAAGCCGTCAAAACAAATTGTATAGGAAATAATGGTATAATACAACGTACGAAGATGGAAAAGGAAATGAAACGAGACAAGAAAAAGAAACGGAAAAAGAAAGAAAAGAGAGATCAAGGAAAGAAAAGAAAATTAAAAAATCTTCTTGTAATTTAATAGATATCTTTCTGAAATTGAACAGAAGTTTAAAAAATGTGTTCAACACAGTGCTCAAAGTGTAGGGCACGCCGGGCCCTTACATTTTCATTTGGATTTGGCGTACCCCTACCTTTTTATTAGTGGGAGTTCATTTCCTTTATTTTCAATAGTCAATCCCCGACGTATCCTTACTTTTTCTAGCTCACTTCTTGAACCGTTCCCTTACCTTTTCTAACTCACTTCGAGCACTGGTTCAACAAGTATTGACAGTTATTTCGTTTAGAACATCATTATGCATTTTTGAACACTTCTTGTGCATTTAATGATTACTTTTTATTCAGTTTTTGTACACATTTTGTGTTCCGAATGAGCTCTTTTAACTCTTCCCTAGTATTGATATTAAATTGAATTTTATTTATGGCTTTTATGCATCTAAAACTCAGGCCGGAATAGGGGAAGGCGTCGGCCAGGGCCTGAGTTGAAGGAACTATCATTAGCCTGGTATGACGCGAGGAAAACACTGGCAGGATGATCGGCCGGTGTTTCCAGTCTTTGTAATGCTATTTCGGGGCAAAGTCTGACGAAAGAGGAAGGTCTAGATTTAATTGACTATGTGTGCATAGTAAGTAAATAATGAAAATGCCTTTGGCTCGAATGAAACTTCCATCCTTCTACTACACAGGTTTACAGTTAAATATTTCAGCGCTCTTTTTTCGTTTCTCCTGGAAATTGCATTTTCAAAAAAAAAAAAAAAAAAAATGTAAGATTCGCATTTTGCAAAACGGTTTGATAAAATGGGGTAGTCATTTAAATCAAAAATAAATTTAATCATAGATCGAAAATCATTAACATAAAAACATATATATTCTCTGTTTATGAGTGCAGAAACTATGACTATACACTTACAGGAAAATATAAAAAGTTTCAGTAAATAAACAAACCATTGTGAAAGATAGGCGAATAATATAATTTCTGTCTTGAAAAGTTACACAAAAAATTGCAAAATTGTTTTAATCATTTCTTGAATAATGTCTCTTTCTATCGTTATATGAAACAGTTTTGATTGTTTTCGAAAATACCTACTTTAGATATAGAGTTCCCCAATTTGTCCAACAGCTTGCATCCTCATTTTGCCCAACTGCCTAAGTTTTAAGATTTCAAAATGGCCTTTCTCAGCAAGTTGCATAAGGTCAGAAAAACTACCATTACATTACACCTAAATGACTGAAAAATAAAGTGAGCTACTTGTATATTTTTCAGTCCTGGTTTAATAAATCCAGAATCGAGTAACAAACTTGATGTTAAAATGAATCGAAACGTAGAAAAAAATATATATTTTTTTTAAACAAACTCCACTAGGATACATGCTATCCATGAAATCACCATACCAACTGATGAAACTGCCTCTGTGGTGCATCAAGTAAGTAATTCCACTCCCACTTGGTTAATGGCATCATCCGTCTGATCTGGGGCGCACACCTCCCCGTTCTATAACTGACTTTCCCGTTTTGTCAAACCTTCCCCTATCTTAGTTGGTTACGAAATTATAATTTTATGACAATAAAGTAGTTCATTAGGATAGCAGTAATCGTTCTGTTAATAGTATTTATGTTGGGAATGTGTTTTACAAGATAGTTTAAACAGTAAAATTTTGTTGGAAGGGGGGTTAACAATACGAAAGGAAAGACAATTCTGTATCACAAAGCGTCAGCGAATGTAATGGCTGTAGACACGTATTTATTTTATCTGACTTTGTTTTAACAATCTTTGGTATCAAGTTCATTTATTTGTACAGCCCTTGCGAGTTGTGCTGAGGGATGACGTTTCTCGGCAAGCATTCCTCCGGGGACAGGATAGATGAAGGTAGCCTTGTCGAGGTACCATACTGACAGGCTGAACTGATGTTGGTTTACCAGTATCTCCATATGGAGATGTTGTTTAGGTGTTATTTGGGCGTCACCGAAAGAGGTAGGGAAAAATTAATGCCCAAGCCTACCCTCTCCTGTTGGATATTTCGGTTTTCCCTCCATACAAGAAAACGGCTAAGTGAAGTGCCAGGGAATCCCCCTACAAATAACATCCTGATTACGTCCTGATTACCTACAGTCTAAAATGGATTACGACTTACTACAGTCCAGTTTTCTTCCACCAAGAATCTTCCTCCACTTTTACCTGGGTCAGGTCGAAACCACTCGGGTCACCTGCCAGCTCAGTCAAAGATATGCAACCACGAATCAGGTCGTATCGGCTTGAACCTCAACTTGATCCGTACTATTGAGAGCACTACGACCAGGAATAGCAATCGGGACGTCTTGATTAAAAGTTGACGAATAAACACTCATCCATTGGCAATTACACTCATTCACTTGCACAATGAAGAATTCGTAGATTTATTGTTGTAAGCGCAGCGTACAATAAATTAGACTCCTCTTGTAGGATAGGTATTGGTACTGTATTGACCGTCAACTGGCGGGCGCCCTGTGGGGTACTCCATGGAACTAATACGGGTGTCGATAGATATAGATGGCCCACAGTTCCTGACGTCTGCTATTTGTTGCATAGAATTGACCAGAAATAGATATGAGTGACCAAAAGGGTTCATAGGATTTGGGCGGTCAAAAGGACACTGCTCGAAAACAAAAAGAGGGCTAACAGACCTCGTAGACTGTTTCAAACAGCTATACACACAGGGGTGACAGAATTGGATCGTAGCACAGAAGGATTACTAAAAAGGTGGATCTGCTTAAGGTATATTCTGATTTACACAAAATGACTCAAGGAAAATAAAATGAAGAGTATGGCAACCATGGAGGAAGTTACCTAAGTGAAGACTTGGTTTTAAATCTCAATTGAATATTTTGTACAGTGTTGCCATAGTGTATGACTTTACAGACGGTAAATTTTCACATTGTCAATTTTCTATGATTCTGAGTGAACGTTGTAAAGCGCGGCAATAAAAGTAAGTACACAAATGACCATGTTACGAACTTATAAACCGTATCAGCACATATAACATTCTTGCAGGTAGTGTTGTCCACGAGACAAGACGAGACAGAGAAATGTCTATGGAAAACAAGACGAGAGAACTCTTGTAATATGACTCGAGACGAGATTCTTTCTGAACAAAACATGTTCGAGACTGTACAGCATAAATCTCGTCTCGTAGGCAATATTACTTGGAGGTTGCCAGAACGGGAATCGAGAGTATAATTACGTTTTGAAGCAAGAAACTAATTGTCAATAATTTGTTTTATTTTAGCTCTTGGAATGCTATTCACGTGTCTGTGGTTTACATGACTATTAAACATACCTCCGTCACACTTACACAATATAAAAAGATACGAGCTTATACTAAAGAAAAAACATGCGGGTATTATAATACTATTGGAAACTCCTACAATGTTTTGATCTTTTAAAAAAAATCCACCTTTTTAGGCTATTTCTGTTTTCGACACGCCCTTCCATCTATTAAAAGTCTGTACGGGTTCGTGTCGTGAGTTTCGCTTGAATAAGATTAACAATTTGAGGGGAGTACGAATGAAAGAGCAAGTAATAAGGGGGTAATAAAATACTGTTGAAAGAAACTTTATCCTAAACAAAAATAATCTCCTTCAATACCAAGGATGAAACATATTTCCGGAAGAGCGATCAAAACGTTAAACTACGTCACCCCGCGTCATATCAAAGACCTCTCTCTCTCTCCCACTCTCTTTCTATCTGTATCTCTATCTCTTTTAAAGAACAATCTATAGGGCATAAAAAAAGATGAGACCAAGTTTTCTTGTGTTTTTTTCTGTAGTAAGAAAGAACAAAAACTCATTGGAGAGTTTCTTTCTTGCTGAGGAGGAGGAAAAATATAAAATTCTTAAGTCGTTGGAACAAGCTGACGTGCAGCCCCTCAGGGCTATCATCTGAAACTAAGAAACAGTTAGGGGAGGGAATAGAAAAAGAAAACATGAGAAAAAAGTATCAGTACACTATTTTCAAAGAGTAAACGTCACTTACTTTACTTTTCTTTTCTTTCTTTTTTTTTAAAAAAAATGAATGTAATTGAAATTTAATATATGTAGTAAATCGCAATATTAATAAGTCTTGTGCTCATTAACTTTCATCAACTCAAATTGAATTATGATTACATTAATATTAAATCTATTGAAAGTCCTGATTTCATGTTTGCTGGCTTAGTCATTAAATTGTAATTTAAACCCCCGTTTTATTCTGGAATCATTTACTGGTTTAAAAACAACGTTTTTTCTGTTCAAAGCCGCTTTTGAGCTCTCTATCAAAATTGGATTTTTTCCTCAGACTCCAGTGTTATGTTTTGTAGAAAACGAATAAACACCGGACATTGAACAAAAACACAAACACAGGGTTTTAAATGAACAGCACTAAACAGATTTATGAAGAAAAGCATTAAACGCAAGGTTGTGAACAAAAACACGAAACAGCAAGTTTTTGATCAAAAAAGCACCAAATACAAGATTTTGAATAAAAGCACCAAATACATGGTATCTCAACAAAAAAACACACACAGGATTTTGAACAATAACACCAAACAGGGGTTTTGCACAAAATCACAAAAAAAAAAATATCTTACTGCAAAAACAGAACCATATGGTTTTAAACAAAAAGCTCCAAACACAAGGTTTTCCTCAAAATCATGGAACACAAACAGAGGAGTTTAAACGAAAAGCGGCAAACATATGATTTTCAAGGAAAGAATTAAATGCAAGATTTTGATTCAAAAAGAAATACACCGAACAGAGTTAAAAAAAAAAAATCCCCAACGTAGTAGTTTAAACAAAAACACAAACATAGGATTTTAAAGCAATAGACACCAAACAGAGATTTTAACAAAAACATCAAACATAAAATTTTGACCAAAATTACTAAACACTAAATTTTTAAAATATTTTTTTTTTAAACACTAAACACAAAGATTTGATCAAAAATCAACGTAACCCATATCCAGACAGTATATACGTGTTGTCTATTAACAGATTTAAACATCGATAGCCCTAATTTTTGTTTTTAAACAACAAAGAAAACCATACAAGTTCAAGGTATAAGATTTTAAATCCTATATCAACATGCACGGCAGTGCATGAGCCAAGTTCTTCACGTCAGAAAACGTTAGCACTG
>JAGDQP010028077.1:7449-24434 GCA_022664845.1 Lepisma saccharinum
CCAAATTATTTCCTTAAAATGATTAGAAAATATCGTTTGACGATGGACTAATAATCTATTTACAAAATAACTTTTCCCAGCTCTACTGGGACCTGAAAGGAGGATAGTGGCAGGATGAAGGAAGGGAAGCATCATGAGCTAGCGAATGTCAACGGAACGAATAAATTCGTCTTTAGGACACTCATAGAGAGATCTAAAAACTTCCGTCCTTCCTCCCTTAATGAGTCTTTATTCACTAATCCACCTTCAATATTTTTACAGTGATTTTTAATAAATTGTCGAATATATGGATTTTTCTTAACTTGTTGATCCCAATCACATTCATAGATTTCTACAAGCTTAAGACCACAAGTTTCTAAATATTTCTTTCTCATCATTGTCGCAATATCTCTGTCATTTAATGTTTTACCATTCGTGTCATTGAGAGGCACGGGGCGACCTTGCTTAATGCATGAATGACCATGCCAAAAACATCCATAATATTCATAGGCAGTACGATGTTTCCTATCGTACCCGTCCACTTTGAATCGTCCAAATTGAATTTCATCTCCGTTTTCAGCCGTATGAATAGAAACATCATTTCCTATGAACTCCATGTACTTTAACCATCTTAATGGTTTTTTAGTCTGGGTGTTACGTTGTCGATACACAAATGGAGGAATTATAGGAATACTTTTCTCTTCTAAACATAAAGATCGAAAGCATTCCATCGCACACGCAGCAATAGTACTTACTTGAAGAAAACACTGAATCCCGTCAGTCTTTTTTTCAATTAAGTCTGAGAACTAAATGACCCCCTCGCACAATATGCGAACATCATTCCTGCAGTATTCTAACATCTCACGTTGTAAGTTAAAGGTTAGATCTTTCTCCACACACTTCATATGCCAAACCTTCAAAGCTTTCCTTTCAGTTTCTGATTTTCCTTCATCATCAAAAAGTTCAAGTTCTGGCCATGCTCCATTGTAATTTTGATTTTTCTCAGTGTTCAACAAAAACGGGAAATCTCCCTTTTTAAACTTTCGCCTAATCCCATGGTAGCCGGTAATTTTGATAATTTCACGGACATGAGTAAATAAGTATCTTTAAATGTAATATTACGTACACTCATCTGAATAATTTTCGCACCTTGGGTGATTATTTGAGGAGTGGTTTGTTCCTTTTCAATGAGTGCACTCGCAACAGACACGGAAACAAATTTCGCGGCGTTATGCGCCAAACATACTATTGTATTAAACCTAGGACCTTGTTGGAGAACGTGCTTTACAAAACTTTCAATATTGTAAAACACAAAGTTTCTTTCACCTTGTGAATTACCGCATTGAAAGCATTTGTAATTCTCCTCCATATGGTTCTTACATTTAAAATAGCGGTGTGCGGCGCATAGTAGGTTTGGCCGGTGTTCACGTTCACCTTTTTCGTTTTCATTTAATACCATGGTTTCAATATCATACACGATATAGCAAAAATCAGTTTCAGGTTTCGTTTTCGTCTTTTGTACGAAACAGAAATGATCCTCATTAACGTACAACTTGCAGATATTCCTCGTACAACTTGCAGAATCTGCAGAATCGATCTCCACATACATGAGGGTTATTACTCTTTCTTTTCCGGGTATCAACCTTTACACCACACTGTTCACACAGTTTAACAAAGCAACATACAGGTTTTCCCCTCGCTTTCGTGCTATGGTTATTATAACATGATTGAGAGGGGAAGGTCCTAAAACAAGTACTACAAGTAATAGCTCTCTCATCGTCAGAAGTTTCAAAATCATGGTACTCCTCGCAATCTTCGCAAAGGTATTCGCACTTATGTTTATTACGTTCATGAAACGGTTTCAAACAATGCCTACCTTTACTTCTTAAAAAGGCCGTAATTGTCTCAATTACATCAAAATGTTCATCATGATAAAACAAAAATAATTTGTTCCTAGTTTGCACTTTACCATTATAGATCACCTCAGGATCTCGACTAGCTGGTTTTAATGCATACACTACAATCTGGAATCGATTACCATAATAATCTTGAAACTGATCAATATCGTCAATACTCCCACCCAAACTTGAAATATTAATATTTGCTTTCTTACGTTGAGCTTTACCTTCCTTTTCCCACTTCATAGGATGACCTTTCATGTAATTTACCTTACAAAATTCGCCTAAAGCTCGCAGCTCGGCCAAGGCGAAGGCCAAAGCTCTTGGTAAACAATCGTATAAGTTGGCTCCCAATTTAGGCACTGGAATAATGTGTGCTTGTAAATACTCCTCCAGAGGTAAATACTTATCATTATTCCGTTTTTTCCTATCGCATTGTCCGCGAATCGGGTCAGATATGTTAGCTTTAATGATTACACTATCGGCTAACACGAAAGATTCATTCGAATTGAGAATATTCTCAATCGAACGTAAAATATGGTCGGTAGTTAGATGAATTTTTCTACGCCACGGAATGAATACGTCTTTCTCATTGACATCATTACTACTTTCAATACTAAATCCGACGCAGGATTGTGGATCAGCATTAGATAATAAATTATCTAGTGCAAATTCGAAAAGTTTCTCAACATAGCCAGCCGGGGTTAACCTAGAGGATCCGGCTTTCGCACGTATGAAGATTTCCCTACCTTTCACTGGAAATTTAGCGAAACCGCGAACACGTTCACCTATAATTTCAAAGTGATCATCACCTGTTCCCTCTTGCAGTATATCTGAATTCACATTATCATGATTAATTAGCTCATCTTTTTCAACTTTATAAATTCTATTCAATATTTTATCTTCCGTCTTAGGACTCAAAGGTGTACCCCATCCCTCATATAAATCGTAGGCTTGATCACATATCTCATTACCCATTGGAGAAAGGACACAGTCCGTATCATAAGAAAAATTATCAACAATCGTTGAGGTAGAAGCAATAGCTGGAGGAGGAGTAAATGAAGTAGAAGGTATAGGACTGCAGATAGGTCTTACTGTAGTTACGAATGTAGTTGCCTGCGTTAATACAGACGTAACTACATTAACAAGAGCAGAAGTAGTAGTAGAAGTACAAGAAGTTGTTACACCAGGCATAGAACTTACAGTAGAAACAGGGAAAGATTCTCCAAAGGAGAGAGAATAGTCTCGACTGTGAGGGACAATATTCAATGAATCATCTGAATTCATAGACACATATACTTCCTGAATATCATCTCTCACAATCTGAATTAATCTAAAAAGAAAGGCAAGATGAGGATGAAGCATTCTCCCATTAATTTCATCAATGGGTTCAGTTAATAGCTTATAATGCTGGAAAGCAAGCCTAGCGATAGAGGGGGAGTCAAAAAGCCAGCATTACCTAGTTGAATCAATTCATTTGCATGAAGACATGCACCAAATATCTTATTCAAATTAGAGTGGGATAGAAGCCGAAGATGAAATAAAAAGTTAAAAACATTACCAGAATGTCTGGGTAGTATTCCCTGCATGGCTAAACGGCACAATTCCACCCAGGTCTCATACATCGAGTCAGAGTCGGCGAAACCTTTAGCTTTCTCAGCCAGGATAAGATGATCAGCACTGGTGAATTATTGGTGCAATCCATTCTTGATCTTCTCAAATACTTCAATTGCTTATATAGAAATTTGAATGCAAAAGATGATTCCTGTAAACAATATAGAGAAATTAACTCCTTGTTCGTAAAACAGTCATAGCATAAAAATCAAGTAGATAATATTTCACTTTTTCTTCACAAAAGCACTCACATATTTTTCTTCTTCACAAATTAATTATTTAAAATATTCTTTATAAAAGCTGGGTTATTTAATAAGCTTTATATATATAAAAAAAGCTTTATATATTATCTACATATGTGCAAAAAGTGAGTTAATATATAATATCAATATACTTCTATAACATGGTCTAATTATTTGATCTTTCTTTACGCATGCGCAGATGTTTATTTAGATTACACTCAACTCAATGTTTAAACAAATTCTTCACAAGTCTATGTTTACACACACTTGTTCTTCATAATTGTTTTTAAACAAGTTTATCATAAGTCTGTTTACACAGAGTTGTTCCCCTCATTCTGTGTTTAAAAGGTTCCTCATAAGTCTATGTTTACACACATATAGATTCCTCACAACTCGGTGTTTATGCAGGTTCCTCAAAAGTCAATGTTTACACACACACACACAGTCTGTATAATACTAAAACATTCTTTGCACAATATCCTTATGAAAAAAGGGATATGACAGTAATATAGTCTGGATACCCTGACGATAGAATATGATTAACTTAACATTTACTCTTCACATTTAATTTTGATAAAAGAAATCAAATCACCTTTAATTTAAGTTTCCCTCAGCTATAAGAAGAAGAAGGAACAGAACACAGTGCACTCTTCACTTTCTTTTCAAAACCTAAAAAAATAAGAAAGTTATTTAATCATCATTACTATTATTTGAAGAAAAGTTTAATTGATTATGCTAAAGTCATTAAAATTAATTTTCACTCTACGTCATACTCAGGTAATAATAAAACAAGTGATACTGAGAAATATTACAAAAGTTTCACAGAATAGGTGAAAAGTCAAAACTTGATAGAAACCTGAAGGTTTCTCTGTGTGAAGGATTTATCTCTGTGTGAAGTTTCTCTTCACTACTCACGCAAATCGTAAGCAAGATGTTTCAAATAACTACTCAGTCAAATCGCAAGGAAGGCAAGCGTGTTTGAAAATAACCCGTTTCTTTTGAATACGTCGCCTGCTTTCATATAAGACATAAATGCTCAAAGGACATAAAATAAAACTTATTCATCAGACCAAATCACAAGTAAAGCACCTAACTCAAGTGTTACTAACACTAGTTATCCATTCGATATGCTTCTCAAACATTTAAGAGGTAAGACCTCCATTCTAAAGTCTGGTAAAAGCATTGTTCCAAACCCTTTAAATATTAAAACATCTTATCCTCCAGTTATATCATAGATATCTTGAAAATATACTATGAATGCTTTTAAATAAAAATTATTTAGCTTTCATTATAATTTCCTTCTCGTAACACTTTCAATATAGGCCTTGACTGTGACCTTACCCAATTCTTTTCACCCTCAATCCCGGCCTGAGCATTACATACTTAAAGATCATAAATAAAATATATTAAATTCAAACCTTCACAATAAAGTTTAAAGAAAATAAAATAAAAAGAAAAGAGCACTACAGTAGTATTCTATAGGTCCAGAGTTCGACCTCAGCGCGCGTGCATTCATCCTAATTTACGTTTTCTTTGAAGGTTTTTTTTCCTCAGTCACACTACGCAAATGCAGGGTGCCACCTTTAATATAGATCCTCGCCATCACATTCCTGAATCCTTTCCCCTCCTCTACTCTCGACCTAAGTCTTAGATATCTAAAGGGCATAAATAAAAGAAAAGGGCATACGTCTAGCTTTCGATACGTTATGCATTTAATCCCAACAGGTGAAAATCCTGGCTTACGTTTTTTAAAAGGCTTTTTTCTCACTCACATTAGCCGAAAGCACGAATGACATCATCAATATATATCCTAACACCTTCCTACATCCTTTCCCCATCCTCTATCCCCCGTCCTGAGCTATAGATGCCCAAAGACCATAAATAAAAAAACGAAATTTAAATTCGAAATAAAGTCTATACCCTATAAATAAAAGAAAAGAATATCTGTATAGTATTCAATAGGTGGTGGGTCTGATTCCCTGCGGCTGATCATCTTCCGATTTTCCACGGTTTTTCCGCAGTCACACCAGGCAAATACCAGGATGCTGTCTTCTATATAAGCCGTAACCAAAATCTTAAACCATCCTTTCCCCTCCTCCATCCCCTGCCCTGAGCCCTAGATGTCCAAAGGCCTTAAATAAAAGAAGTCCATTTTAAATTCAAACTAAACTCATATCAGGCAAATGCCCGGACGGTGCCTTCAATATAAGCCCTGCCCAAAATCTTCCACCATCCTTTCCCGTCCTCCATCCCCGCCCTGAGCCGTAGATGCGCAAAGGCCATAAATAAAAGAAATCAATTTTAAATTCAAACTAAACTCGTATCAGGCAAATGCCTGGATGGTGGCTTCAATATAAACCTTGCCCAAAATCTTCCACCATCCTCTATCCTCGCCCTAAGCCATAGATGCCCAAAGGCCATAAATAAATAAAATTAATCAAATTTAAATTCAAACTAAAGTGTATACGGTATTTTAAAATAAAAGAACATTCGCATAGCATTTATTACGTCGTGAGTCTGATTCCCTGCGGCCGACCATTTTGAGTTTTTCCATATTTTTTCCCAGGATGGTGCCTTCTATATAAGCCCTGCCCAAAATCTTCCACCATCCTCTATCCTCTCCCTCCCCTAAACCATAGATGCCCAAAGACCATAAATAAAAGAAATAAAATTTAAATTCAAAGTACCACACTAAAGTCCTTCAAAAAGCACTGTTCGAAATCCTTTAAAATACTAAAACAATAGTTTATGAAGTCCCCTAAAATCCTATTTTTTAAAAAAATAAAAATTATTTACCTTTGATTGAAATTTCCTTCAACAATCACCACACAATAAAACGCTTATTTAAAAATCTGACGTCACGAACTTTTAAAACAGCTTTCAAAGTCAAAAATACTCTCAGAGTACGATATAATAAGTTCAATCTTACACTAGAGAATGAAAATTCAATCGTTCATCTTAGCATTATATAGAAATATCTTATCTACATACTACGCATGCTCCATACACAAACTAAAACTTTACCCGTACACATCATATAAAAAATAACAAATGACGTAGATTGAACGCAAAACATGTTACTCATTAAGGCACATGACCTCTATATCTTCATACAAACTGATTTAACATTTGGAATTCACGTATGATACATCTAGAACACACAAACAAGCGTTTGTCAACAAAGAAATCAGCTATTTAGGGGGCACTCATTAAATCTATCAGGGGTGCAGCCATAGAAGGGCCCATTTCGAAACATCCGTCAAAGGCAATAATATTTTTTAATTTTCTGAATCATTCTTTCCTGACAGCTTTCCAATCATATAGGATTGGGGGACTCACTAATGCTATCAGGGGTGCAGCCATAGAAGGGCCCATTTCTAAAAACCCGTCAAAGGCAATAAAATTTTTCAAATTTCTGAATCATTCTTTCCTAACAGCTGGTCAATATGTTCATTATTTTTCTGATATTCCCGCCCAATGGTACGGTAAGGGCACGTGACGGTCTGTGATGTCATCAACCTCTAATTTTTTAACATGCCCGTCTAATGCTACGCTAAGGTCACGTGATGCTCTCTGACGTCACTAGCCTCTCCCACAATCAGCCAATCACAACCCTTCACCACTGTGACGTCACAAACTCTCGGCCAATCAGACGCTCTTAAAAATTCAAAGAAACTCTCCCATATTCTACTAGAGATTTATCCCACACAGAGAGAAAACCACAAGACAGAGCTAGAGAGGCAGAGAAAGAGGTGCAGACTGTATGTTTATAATCATTCAAATGTCATTTGTTTCCATGTGTTGCGCCATTTTTCTTTCCCTCTTTCCTTGTTTTCTCTTCTCTGTTCTTTCACTCTTCCCCGTCTTTTTCCATGCTTTCTCTCTCTCTCTCTCTCTCTGTGTGTGTGTGTGTGTTTGAACAAGACAAAGATGGGATTTCTAACTCTCTCGTGGTTCTCTACATGACGCTGAACAAGTCAATTCTTTCTTGCTTCAAATGGAGGAATATACTGGCACACCATGTTTTCGCTCACATTTGTACTGTCATGTTGGTTGTCTAACTATGAGGCACACAGTGCAACAATTCTCCTGGAGGAAAATGCTACTATTCCTTATAATTCGAACCTCCATTTACTTTAGTTCGTGACTGTACAAAGATAGTCACTTCTTAAATGAGTTTGAAGATCGTATGGTAGATCTAATGTGAGCGCACTATGATCAGAAATATACTGTGTACTCACGTTTTCTCGTATAATTTGATTTCTCACGTCCTCTGTTATCAGGATGTAGTCAATTCTCGACCATCCTGATGCATATATGTAAGTCGGTTGATGTTTAAAGGTGTTACATACTTTATACACATTACTTAGGGAAAATATTTTCATTAAATTGATTAATTTGGCACTCAGATTGGATTGACTACTAGAGTCTAAATGGAAATATGTAGCATTAGCGTCTATGCCCAAGATGACGGGCTTAGGCCATAGCCTTTGTAATTCAAGAGTTAGATGGTCACGAGAGGATTTCCAGTTCAACTCCTTAACCTCTCGGACACAACAGCTATTTAATTTATTAAATTTATTTATTAAATAATTAAATTAAATTATTAAATTTATTAAATTTAAATTATTTTTAAATTTAAATTATTTTTAAATTTATTACCGTTAATGTGAGCAAGAAAAATTCCAACATTTCTGTATTTTATTTGTCTTGTTTCTTTGAATGTTGTTTTAACTAGTAAGTAAAGAAAAGAAAAAGCACGGACAGGATTCGAACCTGTGCGGGTAAAACCCATTGGATTTCAAGTCCAACTCCTTAACCATTTTTTTAAACTAGCTTTATTTACATATCAACTAAATTTACATTTTTGATGTGCAGATGAACTATTGTACACAATGACATTAACGCAAAGTGCATGAAGTCACATTGCTATTGTTACAGAATATTTGAACATATAAAAGAGACATGTAGATAATAAACAAATAAACAAAGAAATAATTCAAGTAAATTAATAATAAAAGAAATATTAAAAGATTGTGTAGCTAGCTATGAAATAGAGGTCCAATATCATATAATCTGACTTTATGTACGTTTGCATTCTGCAGGAAACATTTCAAAGGGTTCACAAACAGATTAAAGCAAAAACAATACTTCTTACAATAAAACATTTTCTACAAAGTTTGCAAACATGCCTTTTCTCTTTGGAGGCGGAAAGTGTCTGTATCTGGTACAAAAGAAATCTTGATAGTCCAGTTTACGACTAGCGTTAGTTGTCAGAACATAATCTACAGTATTTGCTGTCAACCAAGCGACGGAGTTATGTTTTGTGCTTTGGATACAAGTTAAACTCTGGTGATAAGAATATGTCGCTGGTTGGGACCGCGACAAAGTGTCTCTCCGACAAACTGTCTCTCTTCATTTAGTTCGTTGCCGACAAGGTGTCCCACCGACAAAGTGTCTCTACGACAAACTGTCTCTCTTCTCATTTGGTTCATCGGCGACAAAGTGTCTCTCCGACAAACTGTATCGCATTCCTGGGGAGGGACACTTTGATGGAGTCAAACACGACAAACTGTCTCTCTTCTCATTTGGTTCATCGGCGACAAAGTGTTTCTACGACAAACTGTATCGCATTCCTGAGGAGGGACACTTTGACGGGGTCGAACACGACAAACTGTCTCTCTTCCTCAATTTGGTTCATCGAAGATACAGTTTGTCGCCGACAAACTATCTCTCAAAATCAGGTCCACTTTGTCGTAGAGACACTTTGTCGGAGAGACACTTTGTCATCGTCCCCGCTGGTTACATATTTTGGTGCTGTTCTACAAATTTTTCTTATCATGTTCTGAAACTTTGACCATATTTGTAACCTTGGTGGCCTGGTGGTTAAAGCGTCGGCTTCTTAACCGAAGGAGCCCTTGTTTGGGTCCCCGCAGGGTCAACATTTTTCTTCTTTTTTTTTCAAAATATATTTTCATGTCTTTACATTTATTATTAATAATTGTATTCTTGTACTTTTCGTAGATTATCTTAAATTAGTGACCATACGAACGTGGAAGTTTGGAAAGATTACGTGCGGTCATGTATCTTTACACTCTTTGTTCTCATATACGTCACAGTTCTTGACGCAACTTCCGTTCAAAATTCCGACAGTGATACGCTCGTATAGAACAGCCCAGCCCCAGTTATAATACAATTGTCTGCGGAGAGGGGCAATCATGAAGTCAGAATATTCTTGCTAGTGTAAAGAATCCCAGAGTGGATTATTCCATGACAATAATGTATTGACAGTTATGATTGCATCAACTTTTCAATGTTTCCATTGCGCATGAAGAAAAAAATACCTAACCAGACTTTTCTGTGTCTGTGAATTGAATGAAACGTTTAAAGTGCGTATTGTTTTCATTGCCTAAAGAGAAGAAAAAGTCTAATCCGACTTTACCTAACCTATTTCAGTGAAATGGGGTAAGGAAGCAAATGCATAGTTTTTTTTTCGAAAGCAGAAAGAGAAAAAGTATTATTTTTTAAAAATTAGAAAAAAAACTTTGGGTGGACGGTATCGAACACGAGACTATTGATTCACTGGTCCAATGCCTTCATTAGACCACGAAGTCGATTAGCGGCCAGTGCTTTCTAAGTGCTCTTTATAGCACTTTCGCGAACGCCTAAGAGATGCCACTAGTTACGTAGTGTTCACACGTCACGATTGTTCCTCTCTCCAGACATGAGTGTTATTTATTTCATGAAAAGTAGCGAGTTGTAATAAGCGTCTGTTTTCGTCACCAGAGTTCAGGTTATTAGAAAACATCATAGTCACCTATCGTTATTTTTTTAGAACTCTTTAAACAGTTTGTAAACAAATAAATTTATTAAGTTCTAAACTTTCCACGTTTTCCATAGTTTCTTGTTATTAGTAAGGAATAAAGAAAGTATAATACAAACTCAATAGTTTTGATTTCATGTATTTTCTTATTATTAATATGCAAAGAAACTGAACTGTAATCAATTGCACTTTGAAATAGAATATATAAAAGCTAAAGTATTTTACAAGGACTTGAACCCAGGTTATCAAATCAAGAAGAAAGCGTTAACCATTTTATAACCACTCTCCGATATCCGAGCATCATTAATTAAAGTGCTTGAATACAGTAAGAGGAACAGTAGCTCAATTTAACATGCTAGATCTATGATGAGATCCCCTAATTTAAAATGTACACAGTTCATTATTCAGGGGTTAACCTGATATTTTAAAAATGTTAGAAATTGTGCAAAAATATGTTTAGATATTTTAGAACTTTTGAATTTTCTGCAGCAAAATCACAGATTACTTGACCTAACATTTCTAAAGAAGAAGAAAAAGAAGTGGAAATAATAGAGGATTGGTATATTTAGTGTAATACGAGAATTACAAGATTCAACCTGTGAATTAATTTTTTTTTAGCAATTTTGAGAAAATTGATTCTCATTTTTTTTTTTTTTTTTTAGCATTTTCGAAATGGCTTTAACAAAATTTCAAATTCCGTACTCAGCAATTTAATAATAATTTAAATAAACTTTACCTTGTCAGAAGTACAAAGTTAAATTTGAATGTGAAGGACTACAGAGATCCGTGTGTTCAAGTGTATTGAAGTTCTTAAAAAAAATAGCCTAGGAAATAAAATGGGAGAACAAATGATCTCTAAGGATAGTTTTATAAATAAAATAAATATAATAAGATTTTTTATAATGAAAAATAAAGAAGATTTTTATTATACTTCGACATAAATTGGCCAGAAACATTTTCTTGAAAAGACATCCTGGATTTGTTGCTAATGTTTTGTCCCTTGACTGACAGCGCCACGGCAGAATTCCTGGATTCAGTTTTTAATATTAATTATTTCATCCATACATACTTTTGTTTAGTTGATCTAGAAAAAATAAAAATGTGAAGTGCCGCTTCGCTAGCTACACCTGAATATCCGCCACTGTTTCCCGGCCTGAGCCATAGATGACTAAGTCATTAATCAATTCAATTCTAACCGAATCAACAATTACTTCACTACTACAAGAAAGCGACGCGTGTCTTTAATGAAACTTTCGATTGTAAGTCAGCGCTACATAGATAATTCTATAACAATAGTTATATTTGATATTGTTTGCTTGTTTAAGATCTGATTTCATGTCAAATATTTGTTTCAGACCGACTACATGGTGAGTTCAGTATAATGAGCCGCGGTGGCTCATCTCTGAGGCTAGAGGTCGTTGGTTCGATTCCTGCTCGTGTCATGTGAGCTTTGTGGTGAACCAATCACAGAACCAATCAAAACGGTTCCGGCGGCTCTGAGCTAGTCTAGTCAATACATTTCCAACAACACCTCAAGCGCCTCTCTACACCTTGTGGTTCCTGACATTCAATTTCTCCACACGGAAGGACGGACGGGCACTGTATAAGATCCCTTTTTCTATGAAGGGTCCTAAAACTGAATTTACAACGATGCATTTACTTCCCCACCCACCCACTTTTTGCGTATCTCGATTGCTACATCAATGGTAGATCTGGTAAGGAAATATTAATGGACCAACGGCATTGCTAGTTATAAATAATAATAAGAAATAATAATAATGGATAGTTAAAAACACAAATTGTTTAATTGATCTCAAACTAAACTGCACTTATCTCTCAGTTCAGGAAACCAATTTACTCGGCTAACGTATGATTACTTTTACGTTGTTTTTTTCACGTGATATCGGATCAAAATATTACTGTGGTATATTTTAGTACATCTCAATAGGTGTGTTTTATTTATATATTTTTTTATACTCAGCTTCCTTTAACATGATCAAGGAATATTGAAATGTGAAATGAGATATGAAAGTATTTATTAGAGTATATAAAAACCGGTCGTTAATTTGCTGTTATTATAATAGATTAAAAGCTCTTTCCATTATTATATTAATTAAATTTCCTTAATAGTTTCTTCTAAAAAGCAGTTGACATGGGTGTGGTGGGAGGGAGATCTAATGGGGGGGGGGGGTGGAGGGAAAAAAAACGCAGGAGACTCTCTATTCGAGAAGTCAATAGCTTGGATGGTTTGGTGCCGAATAAAGGAAGGGCAAGGGAACCGGGAAGAACCAGGATGCTTCGGCAGAGGGGCGGGGAGAGGAACATTCTTCTCGTCCCCCCCTTCCCTCATCGATTCCTTCATAAATACTGCCTCCATCTCATAGCAGGTTTAATCCAAGTTTTAATAAAACATGATTCAGCACCCGTTATTGCAAACTCGGATTAGATTTATGAGGGGGAAGTGGCGGACTCAATAGCTATGACAATGACTTTCTCTGCTATTAATAAAAATTGAAACAGACAAAAAAAAGTTTTAAAATTGCTAGTACAGAGCTAAAATAAGGACATATCGAGGATAAAACGAATTTTATGAAATTATAACAAAAGACGAAAATGGCTTTCGTTCCCTACTAATACTACTACTAGTAGTAGTTTCCCCCCTTTTTTATTTGGTAAGTTTAAGTATGTATATATGTATGTGTGTGGAGGGAAGGGGCGGTGTCGGAAAAAGAGAGAAACAGAAAGGAATAAAGCGAGAGATATGTCTGTGTTGTGATATTCCACTCGTTCAAACGGACGAAATGAGAAGAGGCGAGAGAGGGTTAAGAGTCTTCTATCATTAACACTTCTGAAAATTCAATATCTGCAGACATATTTTTCGAACAAGAAGCTCTTCACGATTTGATGTTACTGCTTTTTTCCCCCTTTCTTTTCTAACTATCTACGATTACACAGGGTGTTTTTTTTTAAAAAAAGGTTACAAATTTTCAGCAGTGTACAAAAAGATTTCAGTAAACTACCAGATAGCACGTAAACTTACAACAAGTTTGCACAAGGTTTCGCATTGCAGGTCTATAAACTTGCTACAATCTTGCAGCAAAGTTGCTAGTTGACATGTGACAAAGTTGTTACAACTCTTTCACGTCAAACTTGCTACGAAACTCTTCTGTTAAAATGTTGGTGAGCCAACTTCAAGTCTGTGGCGGAAAAAATAATAACTGCGTGTAGTGGGGTTCGAACCTAGAAGCTTCAGATTTCTTTGTTGTTGGAAACTGTCTTTATAACACAAAAAGACTGGTAAAATATAAGTCTTTCAGAAGATAAACCGTGGAGTAGTTATTAGAGTGACGGACAACAAACCAATCTGGAAATACTACGTTCGAACCCACTACACATTATTTATTTATTTTACTCCACAGGTTTGATATTGGATCACCGACGCTTTAACAAGACAGGATTGTAGTAATTTTGACGTGAAAGGTTTGTAGGAAGTTTGACGTGATCGACGTCATATCGATTATGGTTGACTGTTCTGACTAAACGTCGATCGACATTGACGTGATAACAATATTTCGACATTTAGAGCTATTCCTGAATCATGAAAAATATGTTTACTTCATCCAGAAAACCTCCGCAAAAAATAAATATTGGAAGATTACATAGGAAATTATTTCTTAAAGGTGTCATTGCGAGATACCGATCGACACTGAACGATTTCGTTCAAAAGAGCGTCGTGCGTGTTCCGGAATGTAAATTAATGGAGCAATACAAAAACAACACATAAAACTTCTACATATTCCCTGCTTAAAGTCAATTTGTAGTGAAGTTGATCTGTAACAAAATGCTACGAAAGGGAACAAAATTAAGTCTGCTAAAAGTATTTGATAAATGAAATGTAGGTGAAGAAGTACATGAGAACTTATTTCTAAAATTCACGTCACTGACGGCGGCTATCTGTCGCACAGTATTGTTTGGCCTGCCAAAAAATGTTATGGCAACACCATCAACAGCTAGATATCCCGAGTACCCGACAACTAAAGGTTTTGAATATTTCCGAAAAGGTAAGAGATCTTCACCTCAGATCAAATTCAGTCCTGACATGGAGTGTTCTGTGAATCAAAATGAGTTTCTATCTAACCCGAAAAACAAGAAAAAAAAAAGCTTATTGGATCGCTTGTTCAGATGTTTACTGATAACCAAATATCTGCGTCAGTGGCGAAATTTTCTAAAAGGTCATTACTGTATCCAAGAACCACACACATTGTTCGGTAGATGCAGTTGGTCCTGATACGGATACGTTAGTTTTACTCGTAGGTCCACAATAATATAATCAGAAAATCTTTCTCTAAATTTCTATAATTTCTCTGGCGGCTCTGCAAGATATGACATCAATGAAGTCCGTAAGAGTTTGGAGAAGTTAAAGATGTGTTTACCTTCTTTCACGCTATAACAGGATGTGAGTCCACTTCTTATTTTTATGGACAAGCCAAAGTTAAAGCTTACAATATGTTAAAGAACTCGAAAGAGTTGCGAAAATAATCCTTAGCTTTTTATGCAAATGCAATTGTCAGAAATGGCGTTAAGGAAGTAGGTGAAATTTTCATTCTCCAGTTATACGGATGTACTAGTTCAATTAATTTGGATGAAAGTAGATACTAAATGTATCAAAAAGTTGTTGCTAAAATGTCAATAAAATCAAAGTTCAATATGGCATCTTTTCCCACAACATCAAGTGCAGCTGAACAACTCTCCCTTCGAAATAACAAATTCAAAAATAGCTTGGTTTTGACAACATAATCGCAACTGAATTGGGTTCGAGACTTGCAAACAACGCATTGTAAACTATCCATTCAACAAAAACACCAGCACCTGAAGAAGTTATTAATTTGATTACATGTCATTGTAAAGTTTCTTGTAAAAACAATTGCAAGGGCTTCAAGATATCCCTTGATTGCACAAAAATGTGTGGAGTTTGCAGAGGGTCCTGTACCAATGTCACTGTGATACACAACGAGGACTTTGAACTTTGTAGTTAACCCAGTGGGAAAAAGTGAGAGTTCGTTAAGTGAGTAAATTACAACCGAAGTAACTGAAGTGACATTTTGATGTTATGAAATTTGTAGACGTAAGCCATGTTTTAATAATTTTTCAAAGATTTTCTCTATCTTTAGGGGGGAAAATATCACCATATCTACGCAGTAAGTAAGAAAGTTATTCCTTCATTCGTTGTATTTAATAAATATTATGCTCAATGTTCACAAATACAATATTTGATTCACCCAAACAATAAACACTCATTGAGAGTCATTTATTTATACTCTACAAGTTTCATTAGGGATATTTTTTTCATATCCCAACTCATTAAGGAAAAAATAGCGAGGGCATGCTTTCATAAGATAAGATAAAATGAATTTTATGGGCGGTAACAAACAGGTTTTCATATTTACTGTTTTAGTTAAAGGGCCTAGCAGGGTAAGATGGTGAAAAGTGCCTTGGAAGGAATCGTGATAAAAATATACTAGCATATTCAGCATAAAAAATGATGGCTCTCCACCAAATTTCAGCTAAAAAGATGCTAACCTAACCTTAAAATAAATTAAAATGTGTTTTTTGGTAGTTTAGCGATATCTCGGTCGGATTTGCACCTACGATGAATGACCTTTTTTTTAAAAAAAAAAAAATTGAAGATTTCTTTAAAGCTCTACAAGATGATAATTGTTTCATTTATGTTAGCGCCAAATTCAAATTGTAAAAGAGGTTAGAAAATTTGAAAACTGATTTTAAAAAAAACTAAGACAACAGTTGGCTCGACAAAAATATACGAGGTTATGTATTTTTAGTGGTATTTTTAGGGGGGGTAGGGGGTAACAAGGGGTTGTAGTGTGAAGATTTCGCTAGATACTTGTCTACGTGATAGTAGTTGATGAAGAAGAAAACAGATTTATACCATTTTTTCTTATGTCTTAAGGAACAGATTCACTAGGCTACAGTGACAAGATTTGGTGGTACTACTACATAGCGACCCGAATCCGAGCGCGCATGCCTTGAAACTTGCCTCGCTGCACGGTTAATTCTAATATTAACTCCAACAATATACGTATAAACCAATGGAAATATATTTTTTTGCTCTACTAGTTTTATTAGGACTATGTTTTCCGTATCGCAACTCATTAAGGAGATACAGGGCAAAAAAGGAAATAGCGAGGACATTTTTTTTCTCATTATTTACTGTTTAGGTTAAATTTAACCGAAATACTATTACATATATATAGAAAAAACTTGAAGACAAATGAAAATGTAGAGCATATTTCACAGATTAAACGAAAATAGAAGCACATCAATATGTTGATTAGTTTCGGAGATATGACCGTTTTTCTGAAACGCTGATTTTTTAACTTTCGTGGGGTGTAGGAGAGAGATGCAAGGGGG
>JAGDQP010028078.1:825-24434 GCA_022664845.1 Lepisma saccharinum
TCAATGAATTAGTTAAAATGTTAGTTCATGTTCAAAACATATATTAACCCCCCCCCCCCCCAAAAAAAAACCTCCGCAATGAGACTGCCTCTGATATAGTGTTAAAGTATTATTTAAGTTTTCTCGGTCTGAGCGAAAGATGCGTAAGGGCCAAAAGTAGACAGGACTTTTCCCTAATGTACAAGGGTGTTAAGGAGATATATTGCATTCTTAATGTAAATTGAAAGTTTTTTGTACATTTTTTTAGGTAAGAACATTGAATTGTACTAAACATAAACAACAAATGCATTAGGTGTGTTGTGGATATTGGTGATGAAAAGTAAAAAAAAAAAAAGATTTCGTCAATAAAGCCTCGTGGAAAAAAAATTCCTGTTTTTTTTTTCTCTCGGAAATTCTTGTCTTTTTTCCGGCCTTTAAAACTATGTTGACGTCATTAGAAAATGTAACTTATCAGGCGAGTACTAAAAATGACATCGGATAAAGCAAGTGAACCAGTTTCGCACGTGATGTTCAGATGTGATGACCGCAAGCAGCGAACGCGTGCGACGGAAGCATGTTTATAAAAAAAAGTGCAGCGCTGCCGTGCCCTGCGTGGATTGTCATTGAAGATTTTTATATATCATCAGTATCGAGACAGAAGGATAAAAGTGTGGGGAATTTTAAAAGAGAAGTAAATAATTGACAGGTGTTAATTAGAATAATTGTTAATAATTCATCCCACTCAAATAGAGTAACAATAATAGACAGAAACATAATAAATTATCACCTTGGAATCAGAAAGTACTATGTCCACTTTTTGGCAAAATGGAGTAAACACTGCAGTCAAATACCTTGTACTGAAGGGCATCAACCCCCAAAATAATATTTCACAAAACAACCTCCAAGTGGTTAGAAATGTTAGAAACAGGTGTTATTTAGGGCGGAAGGGAGGACATGCAATTGCACCCTGACTTTAAGAGTATAAAGGAAATAAAACGTAAGAAACCTTCCTTAAAAATACAAGTTAAAGCGACATAAAAACACACAGAAAAGTAAAAAAAAAAAACTATTTTTTTTTGTGTCAGTTTGTAAACAAATTTCTAACTAAAAGAACTATTTGTACCGTGCTACGCAGTGTAGCTTAGTGAGTTTTAATTGCATGTTATATCAATTCATTTCGCGCAAACCTCATACAAAAATCGAAAATGTGAAAAATGTTTTAAGAAGCGTTTTATTTTCATTTATATTGAGTTTTTAAGTTGGACGTTTATCTTTAAAGCAGCTTATATACTCTTCCCCTTTCATATCAGTGCTCCTCAAGAATAATTCTGCGTTACGTCTGCATCGGTAAGAATTGGATCGCCAAGAAACCCTGTGCGGAACGCAATATTTTTTTGTTCAGAACTGGCTTCAGAGTCGCAGGGCTGCGGAGAGCCCACTTGGAAACACTTCCAGTACGACACAGAACTTTTGACTAAACAGTACTTTTGCGTTTGCCCACCGCTGACGCCGCCCAGCTCCCTTCGGACGCATCCTGGCCTGGTGAGTTTATATATATCCTAGTTTTTAGTGACCTCTTTTAAAATTATAAATCACAACTTTTATTAAATTTCCGTTTGTGTATGTACATAAAAAACGAAAAGCCTTTAATTTCCTTTAAAAAATATGTAAAAATTCCACACCAGGGTTTGAACCCGGGACCTTTGGACCGGCTCCCCGACGCCTTGACCACAAGACCAAACTACAGCTGCTGGTTTGAGCGTTTCTCGCTGTTACTTATAGTTCACGCAGGGGTGGATTTCGGTTTTATTTTTTGGCCTGGCCCACTACTTAGCGGAAGAGTATGCTGCGTAAAAGGGGAAGGATTACATGGCCGGTGATTGGGGGGCGCAAGGGGACATTTCCGCTTTCCCCCTTGTGTGGCGCATTTGACTAGTGAAAAAATATACAGGAATTCGTCTTTTAAAAACTTAAATCAAAGGGGAGAAATGCTTTTTCATTTTCGAGTAATTTGTCCCCCCCAACCGACCATACTACCAAATAATGTTAATTGAGTTTGAGTCATTGGCTTGCCTTATTTTCTCGATTATTGCAGGATGTTACAAAATTAATATTTTCACTCTTATTCAAGTCTATCAGTTGCAAAATTCTTTTGGAACTAGCAGAAGGTTATGATCGTATCCAAAAGAAGATATTTCCTACTGGCTGGTTGTTGAATATTAATTGTTATTTATGTTTTTTAGTCATATTTCTCTTGTATATTGGGTAATCGTCTGACTTGGAATTGCACAAAAATTCTTTAAAATATAGATAAGGGGAGTGCCTCGTCACTGTATATTGGATCTGAATAATTATATAATATATATATTATATAATTTTATAATAATAAATAATAATAAATCAGCCATATTCAATCCACTAGTGGATGAGGCCTCTCCCCGAAGGGAGGAGTTGGTCTACTGCTCCCACGCTGACCAGACGGGTTGGGAGAGGAGAGCCGAAGCTCTCACTGTGATCGCCACTGTCTTTATTCACAGCAGCTCCCCAATTGTCCTCACGATACTGGGTCAACACCGAAATTTTTGAGCCCCCACCGGGAATCGAACCCGGGACCGCTCGCATTGAAGTCGAGCGCGCTACCGACTAGGCTACGCAGGAGCTCAATTTTATAATATTATATAATTAATTATAATTATATATTATTATATTATATTATATAATATAATATAACATTATTATTTTTACAAAATAAAGTGCTAATTTACAGAAAAAAAAGTTACCCGGGGTCACAATTGGTAGTACGCTCACCTCTCGTGCTCGGGGAAGTAGGATCGATTCTTGCTCATGTCATGTGGGCTTTGTGGTGCACAAACACCGTGTACGTGGTTTTTCTCGTGGTTCTCCTGTTTCTTCCCACTTCATTCCATCCATTCATCCCATCATCACCCATCCGGCATGAGCCACAGTTGCTTAAAGGCCTTAAAACTAAATCCAACAAAAGTTATGCATACGAAAAAAAAAATACATGAAAATATTTTGCATTTATTTTAAAACGTTTTCCAAGAAAGAAAATAAACATTTTTCAATGTATTCTATGAGATGCAGTACCAATTTCAAACCTGCGCAAAGAATGAACGTGCTATTTCACTTTACTCCACACAGGTATTCATTGTTTTGATATTTTTAACTTCTCGCTTCACATTTAAGTTTTTTGATATCTTACCGTATTGGAGAAAAAAATCTAAACAGAAAACACGCCATAACATAGTACTGAGAAATTTACAAATTATGGCTGGATAGCAAAGCTCACTCCTTATATTGATATTTAATCGCACTGGTTTGAAAAGCTGTAAAATCTGGTCGCATTAATTATAGTAATGAGCTGCATTTGTGCGTAGTTTCTTTACGGAAATATTAAGTACGCTATAGTAGACCTTTGTACAAAATCTGCCCTTAGAAACTTGGAGCTCTTTTAGACGAGATTACAGATTTGAAAGATGCAAATTCTCGAATGTTATAATTATTGCTTCAAGTTACCTCCTTAAAGCTGCAGCCTCAATAAAAATTAATCTTTCAGTAGACCAGGGCCGGATTTTTCAATAGGCTAACAAGTCTGTAGCCTGAAACTTTCAAAATAACAAACACAAGAAGTGCAGGAAGGGGTGGAATATTTGAGTTTCTAATATTTCGTTCCGTATTATGCACGAAATTTGAAATCGTATTTCCGAGCTGTCGTAGCTCAGTTAGTAGAGCCCTGGCTTAGCAAACCGAAGGTCCTAGGAACGATAGCAGAGTTCGTCCATCCGAGCTTGATTTTTTTTCAGTTACACCAGGTAAATGCCGGGATGGTATCTATAAACTAGACACTGACCGACGATCTTCCAATATCCTATCGCGGACTGAGCCTGATTTGTGAGATTCCAAAAGGTAATTAATACATGGAATTGTAATCCTGTTAGTAATGCAGATAAAGAGAAAAATAGGGAAGGAACACTGAGTGAGGGAAGTTTAACCCTACAGAGTGAGGGTTCATGTAAGTTTAACCCTACAGACATATCAAAAAATGTACTAAGGCGCTGCTGAAATGTACAGAAACTACACTCATTCACAACACTAAAAGAGTAACATATACTGCGAGTTGCCTCAAAATTGATGCCGTACTTGGTCAAATTTCTGACCAAAGCCTCAATCAACCAATTTGAAAATTATCACACACTCAGCCTAGGTAACTATCACGCACGATATGTACACACACGCACAAATACAGTAAAAAAACACACACACAGGCAATTATTCAAAGCTCCACGACAGCATACAAACTAACGTAAACTTTTAACACCAAATGCGTCGAAACTTAAAAGATAGAATAAATTGAAAATATTGCACATTTTATTTTAGACAAGAAACAATAAATGTGGCCGGTTTTATTTGACTACCACATGTTTTATTGCCAGAGTAGTGCATATTTTGTTCCACTTTATCTTTTCCAAAAACAGCTGAAAAGTGGAGACGTGGGGACTTGGGTCAGGGTGTGTATTGCAATAGAGACAATGAACTTATTTTGTGCAAGACAGGGCTGCGATGAAGAGACGCTTGGTGCAATAAAGTACAATGAAAGGGAATCTATATTTTTTCCGTTTGTCGCGGGGATGTTGGGCAAGATTCCGACCAGCAACCGAAGGTGTCAACTCATTGAACCGCATGTGCTTGAAAAAATAAAGAAGTCTAAAGAAAGAAAGACGGAAGAAGAGCATGGTGTTATATTTCAGCTTTTCAAAAAAAATATTCCCAATTGGTGTTTCGAATACTATTTTATTTGGCAGGTTTACATCTTTCCTGTGTCCCTTGGAGATTGCCAGATTACTATCATCTCTTCCAAGGCAGCAAGCGGTCAGTGTTTTACAATCACACCGGTAAACAAGAATGGTTGAAGGAGGGAGAAGAGAGAAAATGCACATACGGGGCCCAGCAGCAATAACCTTTACAAAGGCCTACTAAATTAGAAATAATAAAAGTGGAAGTGATCAACCCTGACCATAGTGTTTTGCTAGTTTCTTCAAAGTTAATTTTCTGTCCAATCATGGGCGGGCATGGTGGGTGGGAAGATCGAATCGAACCCCTCGAGAAATGTAGTTAGTATTAGTTGAACTAAATAGTAGCAATGTACAATTTTTTGAAAGAAACCCTGGGTAAGCACGAAGCTAACTGACTTGACAATGCTTCTGAGAGCTTATGCACTAGGATGAGCCACGTATTAAAATCTTTAACATTCAGCTGATACAGTATCTCAATTTTATACCAACCGATTTTGTAAAGTATTTATTTATTATCCAGAGAACAAAAATGGAAGTATAACCAGAGAAAAAAGAATTAATTCTTTTCTCTCTGGTATAACGGACTACAGGAGGATTTAGCCTGGCCGGGCCAGGCCTCTGGAAACCTTTAGCCTGGCCCAGCCAGGCCCGAAATCCACCCCTGAGTTCACGATACGCGAGAGTGGGTTATTCGTACAGGAAGTGTTTCCAATATGGCTGCCAACCCGTGAAGGTAGATTTGGAGAAAATCTTGCGTGGGAGGCCTGTCCAACATTGACTAGACTTATCATAACAGTGATATATATTCACAGTATAGAAGACTGCTTTAATCAGTTATTTGTCACTACCTTTAACGGATGATTTCTTTTCTCTGTTCCAAAAAGACTGAAAAACTAATTTCGGTCATGAATTTCCGATGATCGATTCGCTTCGTTGGTAATTTGACTGTGGAGCAGAAAGAGGTTAAGAAAATTTCTATCCACACTCTGGTTTATAATGGCTAAAATGAAGCCAAGGCAACAGTCTTTGATACGTTAGTTTCCCATTTGTTGTAAGTAACACTTTCCAAAAGATTTCTTTATTTTCTATGTCAAATATGAGTGTTACTTGTTTTTAGCTATCTCATATGTATTAACAGTAAAGCAATGCATGTGTATAACGTATAGGAATTCCGCCAGGATTTTCATTTTGGGGGTGTAAAATGAAAATTGAGAGGGTATAAGTTTGGTTTTGCACGGTTCATGTCGACTTTTGACCGTATTTTTTAACATTAGGGGTGCTTTCCAGGATATGACGGTTGACACCCCCCCACATGGGGGTCTGGCGGAATGACTGAATTCTTATATGCAGAGTATGAAGTAAAAACTACGCTTGGGAATAGGTTGGATGCGCCAAGTGATATATAAATTATTTCCTAAATGATCTTGGGTTACGGTTTGTGCTCTTGGGTATTTTATATAAGGAGAAGAAAATTTAGAAAAGTAATAATAACCTTGCATAATTACGTATCCGAAAGGAAAATTTTTGCAAAATTGAAGGGATCAATTTGTGGGATTCTGGGGTACCAAGGGGTACGCGCTGTTCTAATTTTCGCACACAGTTCAAATTTTTTCAAGCCGAAATCAAAGAGACACATCAACTGAGACGTTCAGTGAAACCCCGAACACGATATGTCAAGTGGTTATCGAGATATGCCTGAGTAACTATCGCGACACGACGAAAAATGAACTTGTGGGGTTTCGGTACAAAACGGAAAGGAATCCAAAAACTACTTACAAAGTTTACTCAACTACTTTACTTACTTAATCTCAATATAATAAAATATACCTTTGCTCACGGTGTTTTCAGCGGGTTCCTATGTAGGGTTCTGGGGTACCCACAATATCGGCTATCGAAGTTCATCCGATTCGTTTATAGGTAAAATATACAGTACCATACAACATTACATTAAGTGAAAATGTGAAGTAGATAAGTTTAACAGTTACCAAGATATGGCGCGGCAAACATTTAACCCCATGATAACAAGGCAATAAGACGATGAGCTACTCCACAACTAAGCACGGGCGTCATGGAGTTGATTTAAACTTTCAATCAAAGCGAACTCTAAAGTAACCTGTAACTAGAACTCTTAGTATCTGGGGTTCTCAGATACTAAGGGGAATGCGCTGTTCTCATTTACCGTATATATATATTTGCATTTCTCAAGCAGAAATCAAAGAGAGACGTCAACTGAAACTTTCAGTGAAAACCCGAACATGATATTTCAAGTGCTTATCGAGATTGCATTGAATAGCTATCGAGACCCCACGAAAAGAGGGCTTCTGGGGTATCGGTATGAAACGAGAAGGAATGTGAAAACTACATGCAGACGCCAATATAATTAAGTAAAATATTGTCTACTGTAATTTCAGCGGAAACCTATTTCAGCGGGGTTCTGGGCTACTGTGGAGTATCCACAATATCGATTATCGAACTTTGTCAGATGGGTATATGAACAGAATATACAGTACAATGAAAGGCTATATTAAGTGAATTTTTAAGTAGCTACATTAAATGGTTATCGCGGGATGACATGGTAAATGTTTTTAACACTTGCTAACAGGGCATGGTGTACGGTAATAAGACGATAAGCTACTCCAAAACTAAGCATGGATATGATTGTGTAGCTTTTTAAACTATTATTCACAGGAAATTCAAAATGAACCGGCGTGGGGTTGTCGTGTACTGTAGGGTACCCAAACTATTGGCTACCGTAGATCGTCCGATTCGTTTATAGACAAAATGCCATACAACGTTACATTAAATGAAAATTCGAAGTTTATGAGTAAAACGATTACCGGGAAATGGCGTCGTAAACATTTGACACCATGGTAAGGAATTAGGTAGGGAAATAAGGCTGTAACCCACTCCAAAACTAACCATGAATTCTATCACATTGTATGAAAATGCAGGTGTACTTGTGTTTGGTATTGGGGTACACTGTAGGTATTAAATTCGTGTATTGGAATAATATATATATATATTTTTAACAGAAATTCAGAAACACATATTGTGTATTTTCCGGTCGGTTCGACCAAGTAGCACATGAACGTTGGCCGCTCATGGAAAACATATCGCGCCACATCGTTAATGCTGGCGGGAGAGCGGCCCCGCTTGAACCCACGTCGATCAATGTGGGATCGACATCAATTATCTATATCAATTATTTACCTATTTTCTAAAACTATAGTAAGTATTGTGCAAAAAATAAATCGATTCTGTACAAAAAAAATTGGTTCATAGAAGGACATAAACAAATAAAGTGTTAAAGTTGGTTGTGTTTTTCCCAAGGATTCTTTGATCTCTGTAAGTACATAGTTAAACCAACAAAATTTATAGTAATATTTATTATGCTGGTTATCGTACACCGCCAGAACCGGGAGGCATTTTACACTTTTGTCTCGTTTGTACGGTAGAAAGTAGCGCATTTTCTCGAAATGTGTTTGTTAAAATATATTCCCTTGAATAGAAGGATAAGTTAATGTTATATTTATTTACATCTGTTTTACATCATTTCCTTCAATTGAAGCTTTTTTATTGTAATCATGGCCATTGCACGTTTAACTTTTTGGCGAAAAAATGAAGTTAAAGTTAAAAGCGGAAGATATGTAAAACGATTACAATTAAGCGGAACTACAAATTTTAGCATGAACTCAACATCGAACATAATAATATTTTACAAAGTATCAGTTGTCGACCAATTTTAAAATCCATTAGCGTAACGATGTAACTTTAGCTACAGAAAAATAGTATTTTTTTACATAAGTAGTAACTTTGTTTTACAATTTCTAACGTATTTTACTATTTCTTGTTGGTTTCTCTATGTTGGTAGTCCTATACAAAAAAAGGATTCATTTTTTAAAAAATAGTAAAAAACTTCGAATTAAATTATGTTCATAATAACAAAGACCGATATTGAGCGATGTTGATATTCGATAATGAGCATTGTCGATGATCGATGATCGATGTCGAACGATGGCGATGTCCGATGTCGAACGATATCGTTAACCGACATCGGCCATATTGGCAAATATATTGACCAAGATGTTTGCCATCCAATATTGGACCCATGTCTTTGAACGATATCGATCGATATCGTAAAATCTAATATGCCTATATCGGCGGACGTGGATGTGCTACTTGAAGAGACATGAGTTTTTAAATTTATAAAGTCATGAATTTTGATTATCTCTTGAGTATGAGGTATAGGGGAACGAAACCAAACATATATAACGAAAACCAATTAGGCATCTTAAGGGTACGTAGGTGTATTTAGTTAAAATTCGAAAGAGCTTGTGTTGGGTTTCTTTAAATTATGAATTTTTCCTCCCTTAATGATCCGGAAAATATTTCAATTGCATATTTTAACACCTTTCATATAGAAATTTCTGATCTAATCAATTAATTCTTTGGAAATATAATTGAATCGGTCAATGTTAAAAGAGGATATGTGTTATCTACGTTTAATAACACATATATCCTTTTAACAATGACTGATTTAATTGAAAGAATTTTACTTTACTCCGTAGTTTATAGCCTCTATAACTAAATGGAACTACAAGCTGTTTTGATGAAAACTTGAGTTAGTAATTCTAATTTGTCCATTATGCAATAATCAATATCACTAATATTACAGATAATAGCAAGATAATAATCATATCAAGTTTCATTTTATGTATATGATTTGATCTTTCGCTTCGTTATTCTATTTGGCGTAAAGAGCCAGAAGTTTCGGCTTCCGTTCTTACATACTGCCGTTAATGGCACTGTTAATTTATTAGGACCAATAGAGAAAAAAAATCTGTATTTTTTTTTCTTCATACAACTAATTCCGACTTTCTTTCTGAGTATAAATATTTTTTTCGTAAGTCAAATGATAAGATGGAAAGAGACGTGACCTCCAATAGGATTGATATGGCACTTTGTGCTTTGATTAAATCAAGAACACATTTTTCCTTTTAGCTTTAGATCTGTGATTGCAAAGAAATACTATAATAAATAAATAACTAAATAAACAAAAAGCATGTTATACTGTGTTTTTGTGTGTTATTACCAAGAATTATCGAGATCTCCGAATCTTCTCAAAATCTTGAAATTGATATTGAATTCTATTCCGTAGTATTCCATGAACTTATTCCAAACCCCCCCCCCCCCCCAAAAAAAAAAATTACCCCAAATTTTCGCTTACTTATTACTAAACAAACGAGACCCATAGTCATCCACGTTGCTAAATTGAAAGTTGGTAATTTTATAATAGAAGGAATGTGTAGCTTTTAAAGTCATATTGACTTCCTCTTTTACATTTTTAATATTTAAAAAATAACAACAGGCATCAAGCCAGGATTTTCAGTTTAGAGGGATGTAAAGTCAAATTTGGGAGGGTGTAAGTGGAGCTTTGTACTGTGTACTTTGTAAATAGGTCTTCAAATTCCTATATTGTTGCCTTGTCATTGTTCTCACAGTGTAAATGTTGAAATTAACCAACATAGACTCACTACATTACGCACTACGCCTGCAAAAACAATTAGTAAGAAGAAATATTTTGATTTGGCTAAAAAGGACGAGCCATTAGAACAAGTAGTACGGAAAGGATTTTCTTCTTTTTTTTAATAAAGAGAGTTGTTTTCGTGTAAATTGATATCACCAGTTTAAATAGCTGAAGTACTTTGTCACGAAAGATGAGACATTTTGTTACACGTGCACGAATTTTAACTATTTTGGTCTGAAAGAAGAATACTTACAGAAAATGGCTATAGAATTGGAAGACTGTAGCTATGGGTTTCCAAATTATAAAAACCAAACAATGAAGCAAAAAACCTCAGAATCCTATATTGATCATGTGGAAAGGATAAGAAATTCTTACTGCTAAATGGTTATCCATCTCATCTATGGCTATAACAGGGACGTACACAGAGGAGGGTCTTGTAGGTTCGAACCCCCTAAATATTATTATTTTTTGTAAAAATAGTACCATCTTGGCAAAATTACATGCATTTTACGTAAATTTCACACACAGAGACCTCGGACCCCCAAACCAAACTTCTGGGTACGTGCCTGGCTATTAAAAATGTACTGGAAAAGCATCGAAATTACATTAAATTTGTAGTGAAAGCTATTCATTTTTCAGTCCTAAATGAATTAGATTTTCATGTATATAATGCCGATGAAGAACACTCTGAAAGCTTATGAAACTCTTTGAGAACACTTTAGAAAAGTTAAAACGCTCTAAGAATGTGATTTTCATGCTGAAAAAACGGAACACACAGAACGAGAATATTGAAATCGTTTCAGAAGTGAATGGGGAATGTGTTGCAGATGACACTAAAAGTATGGATCTCTCATGATTCACACTTGTAGAGAATAAAACTCGATATAAGAATAGTAAGGGAAAATATTGCGATTGCTATAAGATATTTGAAAGTTAATTTTTTGAAAGAGTCTTTGTTTGAGTTATAAAGCCGAAAATACTTGATGGCGAAACTTTTACAGAATCCCCAATAAATTTACTTGATGACAACAGCGTTAGTAACTTTTATGATGGTGCTAGTATTATGAACAGAGGAAGCTGGAAATAAATATCTAGTATGTACACTGTTTCAATCATCACTTTCATCTGGTACTGGCAAAGACAATTTCAGAATTACTTCCTACAAAATATTACTTTGAACAGAGTGTATGATACATATTTTATTTCACCAAAGTAAAATTGAAGCTAGATATGAAGGAAAGTCTCTTATTCGTCTCTTCTAGCAAAGAGGGTCTGGGCAAGTTGAGATTCCAACTTTTATTTTCGAACTATGTAGAAATATTAGGAGTTCTAGATGTCATACCAAATTACAAGACAGTTGGTGGAGATGACATTAGAAAGAGCGTAGGAATAAACTCAATCAGGCGATCTTTACAGTTTCGCTTCTGCCTTACTTTGTAAAAGAAACCTACTTGGGCAAAAAGCATCCACTGATACAATTTTTCAGACTGCTAAATCTAGTCTAAGATTGGAATTGAAGTGATCAGAACATTTGTATGCATAGTCCGTTCTATGAGAAATGAGACTAACAATGAAATACTCGCCAGGTGTGAGAACCCGATTTCGTTGAAAATTCGTATGTAGGTACAGTGCCTAGGTAAACCTTCACAGCCAAAATTATAGGTGCTGTAATCAAAAAATAACGATAGGAGAGCCTGAGAAAAATGAAACGTAGAGAGAAAGTAAACCGAATACAGAGTACGGAAAACGCCTTTTCTTTAGTATACTGTTACAAATATTGAAAGCAAATGGCTATTTATTGATACTGGACAGGATTCTGGATGGTATCACAACAATGACCGCCATCTTGAAAGCGGCCATGTTGACTGTACTTCAAAACTTTTAAATAGTTAGTGAGCCATGTGACATATCAATCTGTTCTGGAATGTTCCAAAATATCAATGATGAAGTTAGTTTTGGCATAACCCTAATCCAGTACGACAAAATGACACATGAAATTGATCTGGAATATGTGTGAGCCGAATGATGAAAAATGTTAAAACAGCTGAAAGAACAAAAATGAAACGGCTACGTAAGAGGTACCGTTAGGTTGGAAAATCCGAGTCTCATGGCCCCAAAATGAAGTGTATTATAAAGATTTAAATATACTACTGGAAAATGATGTTCCAGTTTGAAGAAGGCGTAATGCTAGGTGAAAGTAACCTTCTCCAGGTCAACTTAACACGTTAATGCCGTTTTGTCGTACAGGACTAGAGTTATGCCAAAATTCAATTCATCATTGAGTTTCTTGGAAAATTCCAGCAGAGACTGATATATCACATGGCCCACGTACTATTTAAAAATTGTGAAGAATAGTCAAGATGGTAGTTTTCAAGTTGGTAGTCATTGTCATCATACCATCCAGCATGTATCCATTAATAACCATTAGTAGCATATCCAGTATCCATTCATAGCCATTTGCTTTTATGTATATGACAATATATAAAAGAAAAGGCATTTTCCGTACTTTGTATGCGATTTATTTGTATCTACGTTCCATCTTTCTCGGGTCCCCCTGTCGTCATTTCTTGACGATAGCAACTACATTTTTGGCTGTGGGGAGTGTGAAGCTATACCTAGGCTCTGTACCCACATACGAATTTTCATCAAAATCGAGCTCTGACACCTGACGAGCGTTCCTTGTGGGCACGAGTCATTTATGGCTGAAGCTGAACAAATCATGATAGATGGAAAGGATGAGAGTAACAGTCAGTATTCATATAGTGCATATTGGATTGTTACATTTTTATTAAATTAAATGTCTTATAGGAATAACTTTTAACCAGATGTATGAAATGTAAGAAAAATGTACTCTTATTTCCAGTATGTAAACTATGTATAATAACTGTCACGTCCCACATGATGTAATATGATCAAAGGACGCAATAAATACCAAATAGATATATCGATGAAATAGATTTGCCAAAGGGAGATACACGTTACCAGAAGGGGAAAACGAATGACCATGCACTGTAGAAATAGGAGAACCGACTTCATCTTAACATTTTGGGCCCCCTACCTCAAACTTGGGGGACCTTGGCCACCAAACCCCCGGGATTGGCGCCCTATATCATTAGTGTATGTGCGCTCCAAGTTGCCCAATTTTTTCAAAATTTTCGGAAAGCTGTTATGCATATTTTCTGTCTGCAACTGACGTGGATGCAAATGATTTGTTATGTAAAATATGTTAGATTTTCAAGTTGGCTATAGTACGATCATGTCTTTAATTATTATTATTATTATTATTATTATTATTATTATTATTATTATTATTATTATTATTATTATTATTATTAATGTAGTTCAGAGCTGAAGTATAACGTGTAGTTAAATATATGTACCAGAGCTAAAACCGAGTCACCTTTGGTGACCTAATCTGAGGCGGACATAGGTGACCCGGTCTGAAACTTGACCCGAATGACTCAAGTAATCCGGTTGCCCGATTGACCAAGTCTGGCAAACATCATGGACTGGGACTTTCCGTGTCGTATTTTTCGTCTTTGGGTTAACATCTTCAGTAATGGTCATCCCTCAAAGAAATACTGTACAAACGCGAATAAATAATTTAAACGTCCGTTTTGTCCTGCGAGTTACCGGATATAAATCGGACCAGGCCGCGTCAAATTGATACGAATGACGCAGTGAGCCATTTCAACTCTGATATGCACATCGAAAAAAAATAATATAAAATTTATGTGTTGTTTTTCAAATTCATCGAGACGCATAAAAAAGCCAAGAAAGGCCAAAATATGATTTCTCATTAGTATAAATGTTAGGATAATACTTACATACCTTCCAAAACGTAGCTGCCACTAGCTGCAACCTTCTGCGTATACCTCCTCAGACGTGAGAAAACGCGTAGCGTGCGTAAATACTTGGCGATTATGCGTAGAGAATCCGAACGTTTTGTCAATTAAACATAGCGGAGAAGTCAAGGGCTGGATAACAGTAGTAATGAAATGAGGTGTAGTGGGAGGGAGGTGGTGTGCAAGATTGATGGATTAGACTCATTAGAGGCATGAAGTGGAAAGTGCTTTTTGACTTTTAAGATTCAAAAGATCATAAGCAGCTATAGGTTCGAAAAATTTGCAAAATACAAATGTAGATACACTTTCCTACAAATTATTGAACTTGACTTTACAGATTCAGGAGTTACGTCTAGATCAATTGACTAGGAAAAATAACCAACAGCATACAAATATCTGCATATCAAGGACTGGAGCTAGATCCAGAAGCCCCTACCGCGGATCCAGAGACCCACAGGCAAAATTCTTACGGTTACCAAGGCGAAAACAGAGGTCAATATTACACATATTACAAACAATATCCTCAGCACACTAATAGCTAAAGTCGAGGTAACACATCAAATAAGAGACCTAGAGGTAATAGAAGTCGTGGACGAGGTCCTAGGCATACAAGTAACAGAGACAGAAATCAAGATCATCGTAGATCTTATGTAGCGGAAAATGAGTCAGAAAGTTACGTTTTTAGAGTAAGAAACAGGGAGCGTGAGGAGGAAAAATTTTAGTCTTCCCTTTACACCAGAAATAACCACGAACATTTTCCAGTACATAAACAGACAAAATGTCATTTATTTACCATAAACCTTTAAAGATAAGTTTTGTTATCATAAGTCTTTTCACATGATTAAACAGCATACATTAACGACTATTCATATGGGAACCGGCAAAAGTATTACAGGTAAAGACATATTTTGAACCTAATAAAAAACTGATGGGGAAACTAAAACTAAAGATTTTAGAGAAGTTGGATAATGGTGAACATCTTTATGCCTATCTGTCAAAGTTTAGTGATGACAGTGTACTGTTACACCGTAAAACTATATTAGGTTACGTTCATACTGCTTTTAAAATAGGACAACTGCCAATGTAGAGCATAACAATGACAGACAAATACACTTACGCTGTACTGCAATACGACAACCTGACATAGAGTTGCAGAAGCGTTTAGACACAACCGCTAGTTTTTTTATATTTCAAACTTTGATATTAGTGACACTTTACCGAAGGAACAGAGAGCACAAATAGAGAAACTACTGTATGGGTTTGGTGACATCTGGAGTTATTCCCCAAATGACATGTGTTGTTAAGGACTATAAACAAAAACTGCTAATAGATAAATCTATTAAACCATTCGCCCACAAACAAGAGAAATACCCGTGAAAGTTCTTCCGCAAATTGCACAGTACCGGTAGGTGGAAGATCTTGTCACAGCAAGCGTTGTAAAATCTGGTCCAAGCCACTACACTTCCAGAGGTGTGATTGTTAGGAAGTCAGACTCCAAATATCGCCTGCTTTGTGATTTTAGGTTTCTAAATGCCTACGTGCAGAAACCAGCAGATACACAAGTTTCTATGAAGTCTCTACTATACAAATTTCGTAATTGCAAGCATGTACTTAATCTTGACGTGAATGCGGCTTTCTTCTCTGTTGAGATTGATGAAGAATCGCAGAAATATCTAGGAATAGTAATACCGCCTTTAGGCAGGTTTTCCTTGACTCACGCACCGATGGGACTACTTAGCAGCTCAGCATCACTTAGCTACGTGATGCACAGGATTACAAAAGCGCTGGATAAACAAATAATTAGCTATTATGGAGATGGCATTATATTAAGCGGTTCCGAGTTCGATAGAGTTTTCAATACTCTCAAAGAACTGTTCAAGATACGTGAAACGAGCATACGCCTTTCCATAAGCAAAGCACGCTTCTTCAGCAAAAAACTATACATTTTTGGATAAGAAGTCTCTGAAGGTAAGTTATCTCTTTCTAAAAAAAATCGTAATGCAATAGAAAACTTGAAAGCACAAAAAGACGTTAAATCCCTTAGGAAGTTTATTGGAATTTGCAACTTCGCAAGAACTCAAATAGATAACTTTGCTAGCTTAGTAGCACCTCTATTAAAGCTGACCAAGAAGGAAAACACTTTTTACGCTTCCCGTCCATCAGGAAAGGTTTTAGCCCCACAAAAGCTTTAGTTAATTCTTTAGCATTGGGTCACTGTGGCCCAGAAGCGCCCACATACTCTACGCAGACGCTTTTTTTAAAAAAAATAAGCGGGGAAATTTTTCAACTTGATAGCAAAACGAAGCAATGGAAATCCCTTGCGTTCAGTAGTAGAACATTTTCTTATTCTGAGCGAAGGAGAGATACTTACAAACATGAAATAATAGCAGCAGTATACGTTCTGAAGTTTTTCGTTACCTATTATTAGGTACGCATTTTAAACTGTATACGGATAACTGTCCTTTTCAAAAGGTAAACAAACAAAAGTTTATTCGAAAGCTCGCTAGTGCTTTTACACTCCTCGGAGAGTATGACCTTACGCTACGCCACTGTTCTACAGACCAGTACCTAGTCGACATATTCACGAGAAACATGAATAACCTTGAACCACACCTTGATGAAGATGCTGTTAGTTTACCAGAAGGAAGAGATCCACTTTGTTTTGTGGAAGTGCATGACATAAATCACCAGGCTAATGCAGCCCATTAGGAAACACGGCGAAAACTTTCTCAGAACCTACAAGACATGGACTAATTTTAAAACAACACACACACAGTTCCTGTGTTATTTCTAAATTTGGATATAAAAACTCATGATGACCTTAAGAGTCAGTGGTTCGAATCATTCATGCATTCAAAACAGCAAACCACTTAGGCTTTAAAAAGACACATTTATCTGCTTGAAGAATATATTTTTTAAAGAATTTGAAGCAATTTTTAAGTGGTAAAATTAGTTGTACAGCACCTGTCAGCGCTACAATGTTATTAAAAAAACTACCAGAAAGACAATTACAGTAGATTGATACACTTTCTGCATTTACAAGCTATCAGTTGGATATATCCGGAGTATATACAGAGTCGTATAATGGGAATAAGCATATTGTTTACGAAACATAGAAGGCACGAGACTTTTAATCTCGGAAGCAGTTCCTGATATTATGGCCAAACTATTTGTGACTTCATACATAGAAGAATAATTTTGAAATTTAAATTCCAGTCACTTTAAAAACGATCCGGCATATCTTTTCGCAGGACTCATTATATTGAGTTATGTGATTTGATGGGAATTGAACTCTACAAATGCCTAGCTTATTCACATACTAGTATAGGTTTAATTGAAATATCTCATAGTTTATTGGAGAACGTGTTGAAAATGTACATAACTGAACACCAGGGCGACCAGAAATTCTGGGACGTTCCTTTACAAGAGTGCATTTTAAACATCAACAACGTTGTGAGGCCAAGAAAGGGCAAAATTAGTCACTATTTGGCATTGCTGACAGCATGTTTAATGTAGTATGTGATATTGCAGATAATGCTACACGCCTTGAGCCTTGAAGATATGCAACGTGCTCGTCATTTAGTTGCACGGAACTTCCTCCATAATCACGAAGTGCAAAAGTGATTTCATGGTTTCAGACACCGATATAATAGCTATGGAATTGGCCAAAAAGCGTTAATATACAATCCGTCATTTAAGGATAATCTAATGCAACGATCTCCAAGAAAAGATAGCAGCACTATCTCCGTATATATCTAATGTATTCTTATCGTTGCACGAAATTTCCTTGCTGCTCCTTTACATTCAAGCCTAGTAAGTTCAAACTTTCAGGGGAGAAAGTTAATAACCAATTCAAGAGCATGATCGATGCAGATTTTTATTTTTGTTTTCTTTCATTGTTGTTGCCAATACTGAAACCTATAGCAATGAACATAAAATATAATTAAAAATCAGCATGGATCATGCTCTTGAATTGGTTATGGACTTTCTTCCCTGAAAGTTTGAACTCTAGGCTTGACTTGGTAAGAACAGTAATGATATTTCTTGTAACAATGAAAATACATTAGACATATACGGAGATAGTGCTGCCATCTTTTGTTGGAGATCGTTACTTTAGATTATCCTTAAACGCGGAATAGCTAAATCTTTTTCCACTCAAAATCATGGACCAGAAGTTATTTTGAAAAAGTTACGTAGTAACTTTTATGAAGTGAGACTGAAGGATAGGAGAGGTAATTGGATTACGGAACAAGTTGCTATACAAATGTTACGACCATATTATGAAAACGTTCAATTCTTAGAGGATTTTGGCATTGCACATGCGGAGACAAGAGAATAGAGATATGATTTTCTTTCTTTTCCTCTCCGTTGAAAGAATTCGCACAAGATCCAGTGAGATGGAGGAAATGATATTTCCAGTAACTTCACAAATACGTTTTTATAACTTTTTATAACAGCCTTTAATTTTTCAGAAGGGCAGTTGAAAAGAAAACCGAGTCGCTCCCGGTGTTTCAATGGAGCCCTGATTTGACCAGGAGCTTCTTTCCATGAATTGTCCTAATTGGAACTGTTTAATTGATTGATTAAGGACTTATTCTTTTATTTGTTAGAGAAACCCTCCTTCTTAGAGACCGATTCTGCATTTGAGATTTTTTAAATTTACATCACTTGCTAAATCCTTGAACATGATATTTGATGATAATTATCACAGGCTGAAATTCTAAATGCTATATCATTTTTTGCATAACCATAATAATGTACGTTATGTCACAGGAGAACAATGGTTGTTTTCTTACATAACTAGGATTCTCAATACGAGACATCGGAAACTGAGCATATTTTATACTTAGGTTAGTACAATACTGTTGTGTGTATCTAGTTCTACTACTACGTTTCTTTTTCAACACGTGGAAACAGTTTATACACTTAAGCACGGATTGAGTTTCCCGATTTAGCACAAACAGATACAAGAAGTAAGAATCTTTATTATTTTTTAAAAAATGTAACATAAAGAGCAACCAGGAATAGAACAAATAATAATATATATTTAAAGTTGAGATAATGCTTATATTATTGGAGATCATTGTCCATCGAAGTGCACTATTATTGTGGGCAAATCAAAATTCTCTTGCACGTAGGTATCTATTTGTCCTCTGAGCTTCTCAAATAAGAAGCTCAGAGCAGCTCTTAACTTATCGCAATTGATGTCTTTTGAGAGAAGCGCTTGCTGAAAGTAGGCTTTAGCTTGATTCTCAGAATTTAATGTGGACAATCCCCGGAACACATTATCATCACATTGTTGACACTCTCTAAATTTTGTGAATTCTTGAGCTATAATCACGAATAGGTCAATAATAGGTGTATGTCGACATTTCGTTGATCACAAACTACAAGTGACAATACCAGTCAAACATCAATGCTTAACTGCAATATGATATTATGAAATCAAAGCTCAAGCGGCGGCGTGCTGACTCGTCATATGTCAGTTAATTGAGTCACACCGCATTATGATAAGGTGTATGTATATTTAATGTTTTAGTTTGTAAGCAATATAATAATAACATCCTTACAATAAGATTATATATTTTTATTAAAGAATAAGCTAGTTTTTCATGTAGATACAGCTTAAAGCAAACTTTTTTATAATTCATTATACTAAGACCTATCCCTTTTTCTTTTCTTTTTTAGAGTAAAGACAGACAATACGGAATTCGTTACTTTTTATAGTACTATTCATACACATTTGAACATGGTCGACAATTGACTCTAAAGGATTCTCAGCCAATCAATATCGTGAAATTATTTTACAAGTTGGAGCAATCTTAACCAACAAGGGTCTAGCAGTGAACTCGCATACTGACGTTTACATTGCAGTTCGGTTTAGTCTCAATCTTCAAATGTCGTATCCTTCCAAGAAGAACTATGTGGATGGGTCGAGATATATAGAGAAATAAAAAAAAATATTATATATCTTTTTTCGAAACATAGAAGACACTATTCCTTCGCATGTGTTAACAACACTCTTTCTAAACGGAGTATTCTTAATATTTTACTTGCAATCGGTTCTTTTGGCCTGAGTATCTCAAACGTGATTCAGCAAAGGCGGTGAGCTTCTTCTTTAGAACAACTTCGATAACGTGAGTATCTTCTCACTAATGAAATTAATGACATACGTGATAATTTTAGCCAAGAAATTAAGATAATGAAAAACGTGGTTGTCCAAGCGAAGTATGCGTTCCTTGATGTCCAAACTCGCATTCTAAAGAGCTTTTGTGAATGGTCCAAAGAATCTCGTAAATTGACGGCCCTCTACCGGCATTACTTAGCACAAAGTGAGATCAAGCAATTTCTTTCACATGATTTTCGAAACAAACTTTCATCAGAGGTCTTATCAAAATCTTAGGTGTTGGAGCTCGTTACAGACCATGAAATGCTTGAGATACTATTTACAAATATGATTTAGGCTTGGTATACACTGTATGCGAAACATTTTAGTTTCTTCTAATCCAGATTCCTATTATAAAACCCATATCAATGAACACCCTCTTAAAAGTAGTACATATCTCTTTCCCTACCTAAATTCGTATTTATCTCAGGTACTGAATTTTTGGAAGTTAAAAAAAAATGCTTATTTGAAAGTTTTATTTAATTTGTAGACTTCATTGTTTTCGTAACTCTCAAAAGCTGCATGCCTAACAGAAATTACTCATAATAATACTTTTATTTCGTATCAGATACAAACTTCTGACTCTAATACTAAGTATATATACAGGTACACCGATGCTGGGATTTTAATTTCCTCCCTAGTTCCATTTCATAGAATATATAAACCCGATACAGCTATTTCACATAGTAAATAGTACGATAGTTCTTTATTTCATTACAGTGAATTTGACCACCTTATTTTTAAGGATTGACTCTTCCTTCCAAACTTCAAATTCGAACGGCAGCACATTACTTAAATTTGAACAATATGGCGAATTTACCCCTTTTAATAGAACATTCAACTAATCAAAAACTAGACACATTGGGTAATTAGATTCCATAAGTTTCAGAAGAAGAACATTGGATTATTACAATTTTACTTATCTTATACTAATTTATTAGTAATAGTAATTACAGTATCCTTATTTCTTTTGCTACCTGTAGCTTCTGGCTTTACTTTTTATACTGTCTAGGAGGATTAAAGCTTTAGAGCTTCAGCAGGTAGCTGATGGTCATTAAAGTTTCTTTCTTTTCTCTATTGTTTTCAGAGAGATGTCAAACTTAGCACTATCAGCTTGGCTTGCATTATTTTCGCCATTTTGCTATTTTTATTTACCAGGTAATGTAAATTGTTAAGACGTAAGAGTACTAAAGGTAGATGTCAAGTTGTACGTGAACCATTAGACATAGTTCGTGATTCCATTTTTTTTTCAAAGTTTTCTACAGATGACTATCATATTTACTAAATTTCTTCTGCCAACTCCATTGACTCTAATTCCGATATATATGAAACACCTATCGCCTTAACTTTACATACTACTCAACTTTCTCAGATACAAAACAACTCTTTGGCAATGTTGCCACCTACTATTTCTCTTTCAACATCTACATCTGATGCATTGGAAGAAACTTCTATTGATATTTCGGAAGATGTCCCACCACCAGTACGTAACTCAATGAGCAACCACCTATCATTTCTCTCACTGACATTTCATATAGACAGCTTTGGTCCATGATCTTTGAAAGTGCGCTTAGCAGTTATTCTACATGAAGTCTACAATCTCCTGGTACTATTGGACGTAGCAGAATTCCAGAAGCCGTGGATCCAGTTTTAAGATGATTTGCTGATATTCCATCCGTATTAGTCAAAGCAATTACACTGGCATCTTGGGACGTATTCTCTCAACAACACTGGAGATATAACCAACCATTATTTAAGTAACGACGGATTGTCACTATTCCTGTATTTCCCTCCCACCAACTTTCAGTGACTGGACTTCTATGTCAAGCATTAAGTTTTGTGCATCTTTTTATTTTATTTGGCGAAAGTATTTTGCAATATATTGTGTATTTTCTTTTTTATTGCCTCATTTGTGAATGTTGCTGGAAGAAATATAGTTATTTTTCTATTTTTATGCGCACATATACGGCGAGTGGGGTCGGTGCTCCATCTCACTAGTACAGTGGACACGTTTACATATCAGCGGTTATCTATGTTACTACATTACTATTCGAATTTCATATGTAGTTATGAAAGTCTTTTTTGAAGGGGGTATGTAAGCCGACCCCCTGCACTCTCGAAACGAGTACCATCCATGGTGACTCCAATATTAAAGTCAGATATAAATATCGTGTTACTAAAATTTCAAAGGACATACACCTCAACGTATGGGCGTTGCTATACCACATTATTTACGTAATTGTTTTTCTGCATTCTACATAACAAATAGTGGACAAGACTCAAACCTCCTTAATGCAAACAGGTAGTTGGTGTATTTATGATTGTACAACTGCTCATATAATCATGTAAACACAATATTGATTACGACACTAACTCTTTTCCTGACAGACCAGATGAAATAACATTACCAAGGTATTTTTACGGGGCCATTCTTCTCCTTCAACTTTGCTCATCCGTAGAAACTTATCATGCGTTTTCGTCAACATATCATGCTTATTATAGAAACGTATCATGCTCATGATTTGAATTGAGCATGAAAAAAGAAACAAAATATGTCTTGACCCTCGCTAAGACGGTGAGTCAAAATTTAACGCGACTTACTTCAGGAACTATACATACTATCAAGATATTTCCGCTAACAGCGTTTTCAATTTTTCGTAATCATAACCTTTACGCAAACGAAACGAACATGAGGAGCTTCCAATTCTTTCTTTTGACACTTTAAAAAATCGCCAGAATCACGTCTTACTGAACTGAACCAAACTCGGGAATATTATAAATAAATACATGATACACATATTGTATATCTGATGACTGATGAATGCTCTACAACGGTTCAGTTAGGCGTAAATGGGAAATTAAAAGGATTTGTAAAATCTCATCCCCGCTTGGCCTTGTTAATGTGACAAGTTACCAAATGTAATACGTAAATAACATGTGAAAATACGGTTGAGGAGAATTGCAAGGAGATCCTACTTGTCCTCTTCTCACGATTAGTTCCGATTGCTTCCTATTCTTGAAATAACGGACAGTTAATTATATTTACCTATATCCGAAAATTCTGAAACTTGTCCTAATAACTAGACAAGACGTGTATATCAGACGTTATGCAAAAGTTGTGCAATACACTTCTAAACCCGATAAATTTTATACATTCATGGTACCCACAATATTGGGGTATCCTTTTAAAGGACATAATTTACAGGGTGGTAAGGTTACGGACCGACAAACTTCGGGAGGTAATAGTACAGTGAAAAATAAAGAAAAAAAAAGCCCAG
>JAGDQP010028079.1:0-24434 GCA_022664845.1 Lepisma saccharinum
GTATTTATAAAACTATTGAAGGTATTATTAGTAGTAGCATAAAACAAAACTTCGAGAAAATATTAAATTTTTCTCCTGTAAAAGCATCTTTAAATAATAGCAAAGTGTCTAAAGACATTAGTAAATCATCTCGCGTACAAGAAACAGTTTGCTGTAAGACAGACCCAGATGAGTCCCCAAAATGCGGTAGTTTGACACGGCAAATGAGAATACGTCCAAACAACAGGTCTTTCGATTGTAAAAGCTGTGGAACTAAATTTACCCAATCCAGTGACTTGAAACGACACATGAGAATCCACACAGGCGAACGACCATTTGATTGTAAAAGCTGTGGAATTAAATTTACCCAATCCATTCACTTGAAACAACAAATGAGATTACACACAGGTGAAAGACCATTTGAGTGTAAAAACTGTGGAGCTAAATTTAGCCATTCCAGTAACTTGAAAGAGCACATGAGAATCCACAGAGGCGAACGACCATTTGAGTGTAACAGCTGTGAAGCTAAATTTACCCATTCCAGTAGCTTGAAAAAACACATGAGAGTCCACACAGGCGAACGACCATTTGAGTGTAAAAGCTGTGAAGCAAAATTTACTCATTCCAGTGGCTTGAAACAACACATGAGAATCCACACAGGCGAACGACCATTTGAGTGTAAAAGCTGTGGAGCTAAATTTACCCAGTCCAGTAGCTTGAAAAAACACATGAGAGTTCACACAGGCGAACGACCATTTGAGTCTAAAAGCTGTGGAGCTAAATTTACGCAATCCAGTAGCTTGAAACAACACATGAGAATACACACAGGCGAAAGACCATTTGAGTGTAAAAACTGTGGAGCTAAATTTACCCAATCCAGTAGCTTGAAACAACACATGAGAATCCACACAGGCGAACGGCCCCAATCTATTCACTTGAGAAGATACATGAAGATACACAAACGCTAACATAATTTTGACTGCAAAAATAAGTAGAAGTAAACTTATAATACATGCAGCTTAAAATTAGCCTAAGAGTTTCCACTGGATATTTTCTGTACGTTCCTCTTTAGGAGAATGAGCGTCTATTTGCGGTCAATGTGTTTTTATTTGACACCAATTAGATTACTGTAAGCCACAACTATCTCATATTTTTTTTCCCGGTAAAGGAACTATCTCTTTATTAAAAAAGAAACAAGCATGTTGCTCTTCTGTAAGAAAAAAATTCGAAGAAGAAAAAAATCAGCATTTAAGTTGAAGTTTACGCTTAATAAAAATAATCATTTAGACTTTAGACAATCATTTACAGTTTTAAGAGGCTTCATCTTAAAAATAGTGAAATAAAAGAAAAAAAAATATGCAATAAAAGTTAAATATTATTCAATACGTACGTTGTTGATAGTGGTCCCTTATATATTTCGCCTATGCTCGTTTTATGTAGATTTTTAGAAGCCCGGAAAGATATTTTGAAAAAAAAAAGAACATTAAGAGATATTTTTCCACGAGGGATAAAAGGCTCGGGTTTTATTGACAATTTTTTTCGCCTCTTCGTTACCAATATTAATTATTTATCACAACTAATCCATTTCTTGTTTACGTTTAGTACACTTGAATGTTCTTAATTTAAAAATGTACGAAAAACGTTGAGTTTACATTGCCAATGCAAGAGATCTCATTAGCACCTTTTACACGAGAGAAAAGTTCAGGTGACTTGTCTTTTAGGCATCTTTGGTTCAGAGTGACTGAAACTTCAGACATAAAATTTACATAATGTTTCAAAACTTTGTCAGAAACGGATTTTTTTAAAATATTATGCTTTGAACATGAAATAAGATTTTCACTAATTCATTGATCATAAATTGATGTTAGTGAACCTGTAATAAAAAACTTTCTTTATTTTTCTTTAATTTATTTTTCTTTAATTCTTTCAAAATTTGCTCAAAATTTTTTTTTCTGGCAGTCATTTTTTTTTCGTTTCTTTGTTGTTGTTTTTTCTTAGTTTTAAGCATATTTTAATGTATCTATGAAACTTTTTCGGATACATATTTCTAATAAATGACGGTAACAAATTAAAATATTCCAGAGTACCTATGTTGCGTCTTACATACGGCGTATTGTCTTGTATTAGAGTCATGGATATCGGTACGACTTGTAATTTGAACATAGTTTTAACATACACATATCGATAGTACGGTCATTATTTTATATACACTCTATAATGTACACTTTATGTACACTCTGTTTACAAGTTACCCTATCAGAAGTAGAGATGTGTAGTTCGCGAACGAACTGGTTTCAACAAACTGCTCTTTTCACTGACCAGTTCGAACTAGTTCAGAGGATTGACAGATTGTAGTTCGCAAGCGAACTAAATGCTTGCGCATCTCACATGTATAACTCTAGAAAAGCAGCGAAGATAGAAGGAAAAATATAAAACAGAGTGAGAGAGAAAAAATTTCGCGTAGTCAACTAAATGCGTGTGCATACGAGAAGGAGATTTACTGACGAAAAGACATTTACGCACCCGGTCGTAGACAAGTCGCGGGAAATTTCAACTTCAACCGAGTTCGCTTTTGTGATGTTTCTCAAGCAGATATTTTACTTCGTTTCTCTCTCTTTCCCCCTCTCTGACATGAATGGTGGGTGCGTTAGTGTTTTTTAGAAAAAAAGAAACGGAAAAAATCGAGGAAAAAGTGTTTTTTTTTTATTTTTCGTGCTAATCTGGATTTTTTTTTTACTTGTACGGGGTCCCTGACAACATTTTATGACCAATGAATTAGTTAAAATGTTAGTTGATGTTCAAAACATACATACAGAAAAAAAAATCCACAATGGGACTGCGACTGACAAAGTTTTGAAGCAAAATATAAATTTTCTGGGTCTGAGTCAAAGATGCCTAAGGGACAGAAGGGAATATAACGTTTCTCTCGTGTACAAGGGTGCTAATTACATATATTGCATTCCTAATGTAAATTGAAAGATTTTTGTTCATTTTTTAACGTAAGATCATCCAATTGAACGAAATCTAAACAACAAATGCATTAGCTGTGTTAAGTAGTGGATATTGATGATGAAAAAAAAAACGATTTCGTCAATAAAACCACGGTTTCTTTGCTTCGTGGATAAAAAAAAACAATTTATCCTGTTTTTTTTTCTCCAAAATTTCCGTCTTATTTTCTCGGCCTTTAAACACTCGGGTGCATCAATCCATTTCTTTCACGTCCCTCGTGCTGCTTTGAAGGGAGTGGGCACAGAGGGAGATTCAGATTTTATTGCGTTCGTTTGACCGTACATCGAGACCAACGGTATAAAACATGTCATAAACTAGAGAACATAAAGCAAAGATCCGTTGAGTGAAATAAAACCACTTAAATGGCTAAATATGAATAAACTAGTATAAAACATGTCTTACACAAGGGAACATAATACAATCACGATTACATGGTTGTTAACAATATACTGGGTGAAATATAAACAGTTAAATGGTTAATACTTCCCAAATTGATTGAAGATTAATACTAAGAGAAGATAGATACACTTAATTACGATAATTACATTAATGTTTACCTGTTTACATGATATGAATACACACTTCTCACAGGTTGAAATTATTTGATACAGTTTAAAGTTCTTACGCTTTGGAAATCAAAATGAAGATATTCGTCTTTGCGTAAAAAATATGTTTCCGTGGAACGCTCCGCACTAAATCAGTGAACCGATCAAAGGATTTGGATTCTTTTATATGTATTGGAAGTTTATTATGCAGCTTAATTCCCACGTTTATTGTTGATCTGGGAAACAAAGAAGTTCTATGCGGGATGATAGTTTGTCTCGGCCCCTTGCAACGATCATGAACATCCATGTCTTCTTTTTAAATCTCGGGAGATTTTGCAACTGCATCTAACAGGCTTCTTAGGAATTATCCGAAGTGCTTTCTTTTGGAGTTTAATTTTTTTTGAAATTATTGTCGACGAACACCAGAATGCTATGCCATATACTATATGAGAGCGAAATATGGCATTTTACAGGGATATGATTGTTTTCGTTTCCAGTATGGAGACTAGATATTACGTATATAGAGGAAGAAAGCTTACTGCATAAAGAATTAATGTGATAGTCTAGTGTTTAAAAAAAAACGGAAAAATTGGTCGCAGGAAAAAAAAAAGGAGAAAAATCGTTTTTTTCCCAATTTTGAGTTCTACTTTGGAAAATAAGTTGTTTTTTTTTTTTACTTTTACGGGGTCCCTGACAACATTTTATGATCAATAATTCAGTTAAAATGTTAGCAGATGTTCAAAACATATTTAGAAAGAAATCCGCAACGGGACTGCTTCTGACAAAAATTTGAAGCAAAATGTACGTTTTCTGGGTATTAAAAACTTGTAATATTTTTGTAACCTGCTATTGATGACGTACCGTACGTCAAATTTCTCTTTTCTACCTTCAGCCGCTTAGGCTGTGAATTATTTGAAATTTTACGTTGGGCGGTCATTTTTGATTAACATGGCGACTTTTTCGAAATGTTGGAATGTTGTCTTTACCTACTTATCAAGCTACACCTTCCTGGCAAATCTCATTCTTCTAGCTTATTTCGAACGACCTAATGAATATGACGAGTGAGTGAGTCAGTGAGTGAATGAGTCAGTTAACCTAAAAGGTAATTTAGGGAGCCCACAACTCTAATATGCTTCAAGTTACGAATATGAAATTTTGCACACCTTCACATATTTGCAACATCTCCGTAACATCAAAATTTCATATTCCTATCTCTAACAACTTTTCTTCTTAAGGGACCTCGAAATAACTTATTTCGAAATAACACTTGTTTCTGTACAACATTCTTCTGGCAGGCACCGACGTTTTGCTTCTCGCGGAACTTTGCTGCATGCACTGCAGTGAATGTTGATGTATTGTTAATCAGTGTAGAAGATGGAAAATTACCCACTCTAAAAAAGATGAGAAATCGCTCTGTCATTTTTTTAAATCATCGTAATTCTATCTAGAAAGAGCCCATTATTCTTGGAACGTGTGAGGCGATTTGTCGAAGACTAATCTTAACGTTGGAAATTCCACTCTAAAAAGAATGTTCTTTCTTTCCGCTTTCAGAACATTTAACATTTCGCTCATTTAATTTAGTTTGTAATTATCGAAAATATTTATTGTGAAAAAAGAACAGGGTTTATTTATACAAGTTAAGAAAATTTCGTATATAAAAAATATCTTAAAACTGTGTGGCATAAATCTTTTAACATAAATATTAACTATAAATTGAATATTCAGGGTTCAATAAATATATTAATGAAAGAGTGCCGTACACAAAATACTGATATGGGAGATTAATGCAAAATATTCAAATATACAATAACTTTATTTTAGACAAGCAACTAATTTTCAACTGGACCATATTTTAAAGAAATGTCGAATCTCGATATAACTTTTAGAGCAACAATGACAAATTTTCACAGTCGCTAATTGTTATGCATAGGTTACTACGATACAAACTTCGTTCGTCAATGACGCAGAAAATATTGGGAGCAAACAAATGAAACCCAAAGAATACACAAGAAATTCTCACTCCATAGAGAAGTACGAAAAGCATATTAACTATTCAAATATATACTTATTAAAACTGTTGTTTACAGGAAATAGGCATGCCAGATAATCTATGTCTCTCATTTCACCATCGTACATTAAATAAATACTACAATCCATTCGAGAAATCCAAATGGAGAAATATTAAATTGCGGAGACCAGAGAAACAATACCTCTCAATTACTCGAATAGGTGTCCTTTCACTTGCATCACCTGTGTATCGGTTGTCTACAATTAGGTGTAAGGTATAAAGAATCCAGAACAACTGTCACTGTTTCACCATCATTCACTTCACAATACTAAGCTGAAAGGTGCCTTCGGGTCGTTAAGGTTGTTTCCAGCCAAATCAACAGGTCTATGCTGGGGACACCGGCATGCTCAGTGGGACAGAGGTAAACCATTAATGATTTTGTTGCGCTCGAATGAGTTCCTTTATGAAATGTTCGGATCCGGATGTGTTACTCTCAGGACAAAAAGTACGGCGCCGAGAGTTCCCAATTCATTATAGATCCCATACTGGGTCAAGTTTCAAAGTGGTACAGGCTGCCCCCGGGTCAACAAAAGTGTACAAACGCGAATTGAAGTGTTCTTTAAGGCGTTTCAGCGTCCCGATCTCAGAAAAGAAGCTACTTTCGTATACCGGTAATTCATGCAAAGGAAAATTATACTTGAAATTCCGGGGGCTAGAGAAAAACGCATCCTTTCTTTTAGTTGTATCTGTTTGTAAATGGTTTCGGTTCGTCTACTGTAATATTAGTTCGCGTTTCCGATTAAAGCCCAAGGTTTCCAGCTCCCACCCCCTCGACTCCGGACATGCATTATCAAGAAAGCGACGGATCAATGGATCCAAAAAGAACCTCTATATCCAACCTGATGTTTCAAATATGGCTAAATTTGTATTAAAATTATGGCTGAACTAAGCACACTATACGTATATAATATCTTCATGCATAGAATATATACTTTTCCCACAATACCGTAATTGTGTTCTAAAATTATAGAAAAAAAATCCCGAAATATATATTATTTTCAATAAATTTGTTGTGTTAGGTTGCATAACTGCCAAGGACATGAGTTTCTAAACATCCCCTTCCTTGAGAAATTCCTATTTCCGCTACTGGGTACCTACCCATTGCGGACCCGAAAAGATAATTTGGTATAGACCTAAATTAGACCCTATAGCTTCATGCATGTAGACTCTTTCAAAGCAAAGTATTTATTTGCCCATTTGCAGAGATTTAGACGACTGCCGTGCCGTATATGCAGCATTCACTAAAAAAAAATGTTGGTGTGTACAAAGGTTAAAATTGTAATAAATAATATTCCTAATATAAGTACTGATGTGTAATTTACTATATCTAATGCAATTAACAAAATTTTAAATTACCTGCACTCAGTTGTATACAAGGTATCGCCCGGGTCATAAGTCGTGTTCTGCGTTCCTACTACACGGTCTTTCATGCTTTTGCTAATTCTTTGTCTATCGTTTTAAATAGCGATTTCTACTTATTTACTTGTAAAGTGCGCCCCTGTGAAAGTTGAGTGTGTTGAATCCGGCCCTGTTCCAACCCTCCACCATCGACAGATAAATAAAAATCTTCCTCCTCGAATACTTCGTAATTCTTCAACGATCACAAATTGACCACACCCGCAAGACCTACTTTTACACGGTATTTAATTCAGTATTACACTGCAACCCTGACTTTATCCACCATTTCTTTCTGCGGGTTGCTGAAGTGGAGAGAAGAACAAAGAGCGGTTTCCTTTCATTTTTATATCAAGACAATTCTGACTGTTCACCCTCTGGAATCCAGTGGTTGGATTGACCATATTCTGGTATTGACACGGACCATCAGAGGAAGCTTCAATACGCATACTGTCTTTTGTTATTTATTGAGGGAAGTCAATCCCCACTGGACAACTAATCCTCTATAGCGAAAGTGGAGCCGCCAAGCAACACCGACTGTAAATATTGCATTGTTTGTAATACCTTTCACTCCACGTGTCGTGCGCACAGACTTGAACGTTTGGCTTCATCTCAATTATCGTTTAACGAAAGTCAGTACCTATTGAACTGTTTTAAAGAAGTGCAATTTATCGGCCCGACCTGAAGAGAAGGGAGTGGCCCGGCCCGGCCGAAAGAGAATAGTGAAGCTGGCGCTCAGGCCGAGCCGGGCTGGAGGCCTCGGGCCTAGCACGGCGCGTGGGGGTCTCTATGCTGACCATGTGTTTCACAAGGTAGATGGCAGTACTGGGAGTGGACCGTTCTCTATAGTAAACATACATTTCGTAGGTTGACGGAATACTTTTTATCATATAGTGTAGTTTCGCTATCTGATGAAGGCTTCCGAGTTCGATTCGTGGTGAGAACTCCATTATGCGTATCACAAACTCCACTTACAAAACTGAATTGGTCCAATGCCTGCGAAAAGAACGTAGCCATCACAAATAAAAAGAAAGAAAAGAAACAGCTGGAAAAGATTTTCTGTGTACAACTAAAAAAATACACCGATATAATTTTACATTTTATGTGACCATAAAGTTCACAATCGTTCTGTATCGTATGTAAAGGAACTAGGTAAACGAGACAGAAAGAGGCCGTTAAGGAAACCTACAACTGAGAAAAGTGTCCAAGAAACCGACAATCACCGCATCCGGACAGGACCCTCTGGCAATTAGATAACATTTTTTGGAAATAATTATCGAGTACCAGTACATATGACGGGTATACACTTATTATCAAAACTTCTTACACAAATTTTCTGGCACTGTTATGCTGAGGTAGAACAATCAGTTTCCACTGAAACAACAATCTAATGCAAGAGAATTACCAACTGAGAATTCTAGAGTGACTGACATTTCTGTTAGGCAAGAGATTTCAGATAATCTGAATTTGTTCTCACAATTCCAGGCTTTTTTTTTCTCTGTCAGTTTAGGGTAGTGTTAAAAAACAAAAACAAAAATCAACGCCGAAAAAAAACAAGAAAAAACTTATTTTATTTTTTCGTGCAACTTTGGAAAATAACGTTTTTTTTTTAAATATTACGAGGTCTCTGACAACATTTTATGATCAATGAATTAGTTAAAATTTTAGTTCATGTCCAAAACATATATTTAGAAAAAAAAAATGGACTGCCTGTGACAAAGTCTTATGTAAGTTTTCTCGGTCTGAAGGAAAGATGACTAAAGGACAAAAGTGAAAACAACGCGTCTCTCATGTACAAGGGTTGCCAATGACATATATTGTATTCCTAATGTAAATTGAGAGTTTCTTTGTACAGTTTTAACGTAAGAACATTTAATTGTACTACACTTAAACAACAATTGTATTAAATGTGATAATAATTAATATTGGTGAAAAAAAATCGTCAATAAAACCAGTTTTTTTTTGGCTCGTGGAAAAAAAGAACAATTTACCAGTTTTTCTTGATCGAAAATGTTCGTTCTTCTTTCGGCATTTAAAACACTAGTTTATGGTAAGCAAGGTCTCTGTAGTTGAGCTTTGTAATTTTATTTTGTTCTATAATTATTATAAATTTTTGCTTCAGATTCTTTACCTCAGGTTACCTGAAATTATTAGTGTGCTTACCCTGAACTCTTTGCTAATATTTTAGCCACTGTTTGGCCATTTGAAAACCTAAGCAGTAATTTTCACCGACGGAGAGATAGTATCACTCAGGCTCAGCACATCATAACTAGTGAAAGTTACGGGCCGGACAACCTGTTGCAGACTCTTCTCGGGTTATCGCGCTTGTACATTCATTTTGGGAGCATCCCGGAACTAACAGTGTAAGTAAGCGTAAACTTCAATTTTAATGTTGTTTTTTTTGTTGTTCGCCTTTTCTTTTTACAGAATAGCAAATTTCTTTTTGTTTAAAAAAAAAAAGACAGGCTTTTCACGCTTGAGATCTGTACCGGTAGCCAGAAAATTGTCAGATCGTTGTGCGTTACATTAATCATCTAATTGGTGTGAAATAAAAACAAATTTAGTGTTAATATACGCTTCTAATTTCATTATATTGTAATCAGCTCTGAAAATTATTCAACCCTTGTTTGGGGACTACACTATTAAACGCTAACGAAGTATAAATCCTTCTTTGATTAGGCCTACTTCTGTATCCAATATAATATCTTTTATTGTTGTTTGCTTTTGTCCTTTGTGGTCACCTACTGCGGACTGGTCCATTACTGGTACGGACATCGTATATGTGATTCTGAATCTTTCTTTCTTTACAAATCTGTTGCATACGTTCAAAGAATTTCTAAATTATCCGGAGAAGTGTGTTTTCTTTTTATAATTGAACACGGTCGTCATGGGTGAGGGAAGTGTACCAATCAGTCAGGTGTACTTTTCCCCATTCAGTAGAAGATATAACATGTTTTTATATCTCTATAAACAAAAGGTTAGAAAGATTATTCGATTATGATGGTCAGTTTTCCATAATTTGTTTTGAAAGAGAAAAAGTTTCGTGTATAAAATAATAATTTACTGCTACATTAAAACGCTACTTGACATCCATTCACGTTTCTGTACAAGGGAACAAAAAGTGTCGGTCTTGAAAGTGAGAAATATTCACCGGTAAGGTCTTTTTTGTGTCCATCTGGCAGGAAGGAAGGCAGGTACGTTAAATGTTGTCTGAACGTTTTTGTCTCTCTCACTACAATAGTTACGTTGGAAATAAATTTACCCAATTAAACAAATTCAGTATTTTAAAATGTATTTTCTTCTAAGTGCGTTACACGACTAACTCGATGGGGTTCCAACCTCCAAAGTGCCTTCTAAATGGGATAATTAGTTTTACAGGTGGTTTGAAAAAGGAGAAAATTTAATAAGACAGTGCAAATACCAAGAGGGTGATTATTTGGCAACATTGTTCATAGAAGAAGAAGGGAATTGCAGTGTTCTAAGTTCTGTCATCTAATTGGCGACGGAGGCAAGATATTGATATTTCATGGACATCTTTTGTCTTCTTTAGAAGAAAATAAAGGCTCTTCTGCGGAAACGACTCGAAAATTGCAACAAAGGAGCTTTAGATGCTACTTTACAGGCAGAAAGTAATTTCACATTTCTTTTTTGGCAAAATACATTCAACATAAGGAGCGTTGAATAATTACAGGCAATAAATGCAACATCTGTTGATTAATGCAATAGTATTTATAGCTTGTGGCTTTAAAGCTAATGAAACAATAAAAGAAAAGACAAACGGTAAAAAGCATTGTTAGTAGAATATGTTGAATTCTAATGAAATAATTATGACAAGAATGTTAGCACCGTGTAACAAACGCCTTCTCTCGAGCATAATAAACCGGATTCTTCGCTGGGCTATGTGATTCAGTGCAATATTATGATTTATAGCAGCTATGCAAATTGAATTCAACACGTTGAGTACGAAATCAAGTGTCATGAAAATGTATACAGGCTTTTTATATTTCGAGCGATGTTTCCTCTTTTTGTATGCGAAAATTCAGTACCGTATTGAGCATATCTTACGCATTTTTGTTTCAATTTAGTAAAGGTACAGAATCTTACGCTAAAACATGTGCGGCAAACTTTGTTTAGAATGCGAAATATATTTATTTCATTAGCACCCTTGTACACAATATTAATGTTCTATTTGTTAATGAGATTTGGACATTTTTTTTCTGGCTGAGCTAAATTTTATAATTTAAGTAATATTAGTCACAGGGGATCTTAATACAAAACTTAGTTTTTTAATCTATATTTCTAACAAGAACAAAAATTTTCTATTATCTATCATCAAATTATTTGATGGTTCCTGAGATCGGCACGATCTCTCTCTCTCTCTGTCTGTCTCTCTCTCTCTCTCTCTCTCTCTCTCTCTCTCTCTCTCTCTATATATATATATATATATATATATATATTTCAATGAATTTTTTATATGTTTTTAGGCTTAACAGTTGGGTTAACTTCGTTAATGAGCAAAATCGGTCGCCATCTTGGTTTCAAAGTCGCTGTCGAACCCACTAACCCACTGTTGTATAGAATACACAGCCGCTTGGGACTATTGAAATCACATTTGGTATAAAGGTAGAATATCACTGTTTGATTACGAAAATGGTACCTAATGAATTCAAAGATTACGAAAATGGTACCTAATGAATTCAAAGCCGCCATTTTGGATAAAAAAAATGTGGAAGCAAGCAATATTTTTTCGTTTGAGCTAGCGATACGAAATTTGGCATAAAGGTGTATTGTCACTAGTAGTTCAAGAAAATATTACGATATGTTCAAAAAGTCACAGTCTTGCATCCAAAATGGCCGTCGAACCCGTTGTTTTATTGAATACACAGACTAAACGGCTGCAGCTAGAAATAAATTTGGTAACAAGGTACATTATAACTTGTACGTTACTAAAATATTAAAGGATGTATCCAAAGACGCCATCTTGGATCTAAAATGGCGGAGGTAAAGTCAGTTTTTTACGCCGCTTGAGCCAGAGGTACGAAATTTGGCATAAAGGTGCATTATGGCGAGTAGGAATTTTAGTATAAATTTTAAGTGGGTTGTTTGATCAAGTAAATCTATTACAAATATTGTTTTTTCAAATGTATTATTGCTTTCGTTACCTCTATTTCCATGTTTTATGTACTTAAAAGCGAGCGATTACCTTTCGTGTTTGTGCCAATTAATTATCAGGGGTTAAATATCTTACTTTATTCCCATGTATATTTGTCTGTTTCTTATTTTAAAATTCAATGAATTTATATATATATATATATATATATAATCCACAGCCATATTCAACCCACTACTGGATGAGGCCTCTCGCGGAAGGAGGAGGTGGTCTACTGCTCCCACGTTGACCAGACGTGTTGGGAGAGGAGAGCCGAAGCTCTCAACTGTGATCGCTACCTCTTTATTCAGGTAGCTCCCCAATTAAGCTCACGACGCTGAGTGGACGCCGCACAGGCAACACCATCTGGTGGACTGCAAGGGTCACCTTTCCAAGCACTAACCAGATCCAGATCTGCTTGATTTCTGTGATCTTACGGGAACCGGTAGACCAACTCGGCTAGGGCGTTACCCATATATATATAGAATAAAGATAAATTATTCAAGTGTTTCGTACTCCTAATGAACCTATTCGTATAGATCATCTAGAGACTTACATGCCAAAACGGACTAAGTCAATTCTTAAATAAAGTTAGATTGTTTAGTATTTTGCAAGGAATTCGAATACAGGTTATTACTCTATACATCTAAATATGTGTTTAGTCCGTTTTGCCACGTGAGTATTGATATGATGACTTACTGTTGATGAAAAGCATCTTTGATGATTCTCACTCTCGTTTCAGGAAGATTTTTTTTGCGCAATCTCTTACGAGATTTACTTATTCCTCTGGAGGCAATAAACAAATAAAATATTTATAGTTCTTTACATAGACATACATTGAGACCTATTAATGGGTGATTTGTATACGTCCTGAAACAGTCCTGCTGCATTTCTAATTGCTCGTCCTTACTGAATTCAAATCAGAGATGGATTCAAATGAAGCTATGCAACAACCAATAGAAGTGAAAAAGGAGAAGCTTGAAATTGATGATAATGAGGTAATATTATGTTCATAAAGAAATAAAGAGGAATATGATTTTCTTTTCATTTAAGGTTCCAGTTATGCGGTGTGTATGCATTAGTATTTGTTTGCGTTTTATTTTCGTAATGGAAACTTTTAAGTTGAAATGTACACAATATAAGGTAGCTCATGCGTTTAGAGGAGTGTAAAACAACTAAAACCATCCGCTCGAAATAACCATATATGCTTGTGTAACACGTACAACATTATTTAGGTTGCTGTGCCAGATAATCATTGAATACTGAAAATAATGTTTCGCGTTGAGTTTTAAATAAACATTTACGTCCTTTATATTTTGTTAATAAAATGTATTCACCACAGCTAAACAGGCACGTAAATATAATATTTATTAAAGTAGAGAATCCTTCTCGTTGTAATGTGTAGGTAATGACTTTTTGAATTCGTTCCATAATGCAAGTAAATACTGTCAAAAAAGAAATCTTAACAAAGAGTTCATTATAATTAATCGATATTTCTAACATGAAAAAAATATTTTGATTATTTCATTAATCCTCATATAATGTTTTCAAATGTAGTATATATTATTGCTTTCGTATATTCTACTTTTTATTTACCTCTATTTCCATGTTTTATGGGTTTAAAAGCGAACGATTACGTTCCGTATTTGTGTCAATTAATTATCAGGTTAAATATCCTACTTTATTCCCATGTATATCTGTCTGTTTCTTATTACGAAAACATGATCAATTAAGTATATTAAACACTTTTTTTTAACTTTCACCAGCGTATATTCCGTCCTAAATTGGTTTCGTGGATGCATTTCTCGGTTAATTCCTGTTGAAAATGTGAGGTAAATTTCAGGCATTTCAAAGTGACCACCTTCCACTAATCAGCTTCTTCAGCCCATTCCGACACACTGCGTTTCTCTTAAGCAGCCTACAGATATAATGTCGTTCATTGTTTATAATGGCAATCGGACAGTGATATATATTTAGTTAATGCAGTTAATCGTTATTTAGGTTGTCTTGGTGACTTTCAGACGATTTCTCTTATTTCTAAGATCATTCCAATTTCATCGTCTGAAGAACTACAAAATCCAACTATTTGTCATTGATTCTTACAGCGAATAAAATACAAATATCTCTTCTAATAAACAAATTAATTTTGTCATGATATACTAATATATTTCGCTGAGAACGAAAATGCCTCCCCATAGATGACACTCTGCCCGCAATCTCATTGAAACATGTTGTAAATATTATCGTAATGAAAACTTTCCAACGACACATCAAGCATTTTTCTATCCCTTGTAATTCCCGAGTTGAAAGCAGTCGACAGGCGTAGGGAGCAGGAGCTTCATAGTATCAGCCAATGAATCCTGAGACCACAATAACGTGTGGATTATTAACTCTTGTTTTAATCCCTTCTAGCGATAATCTGTCATTTTATAATACTAGTGAGTGTAACCACCCTTCTATCTTTGTACTGTCTAATTATTACATTATTATAGCCATTGCTAGTTAATAAACACACTTCGTTTATCATGTCTAGAACCAAGAAAAATGTTTTCGTCATCCATATAATGTTTGGCAACGTATCAAATTGAGGTGTAACAACTGGTACGTCAGGCAGTCATATCTTGAATATTTCAGATTTTGTGGGGATTTTTTCTCACTAACTATAAAAGTTAATCTATCCTTTATGGCTGTAAATTTTAATAGTTTTCAAAAGCGTGAATCTTTAAAGAAATTTTAGAAGGGATTAAATAATTAAAATAAATTTCAAACACATGTTCTGATCGTAGTTCGTTATTTCTAAGTTTGAGTGTTCATAACTTTCATGTTAATGTAAGTATTTTTAACAAATCAATCTTCTATCTTCTTAATAGTTCTGTTCACATTTTCTTTTTAATTTCAGCCGTGTAGTTCAACCTGTACTAACGCACAGGCTGATATGCATGAAAATATAAAGACATTAAATTACGACGAAATTGCTTCCTCGATAGAAATTGTTCAGCAATTGCAGAAGGCAAAAGCGGACACCAATCAAAGAGAAAGTGAAGAATGTACAAAGATTGAAGGAGAGATAAAACAAGATAAAGTACCGGAGGGTGTTTTAAGCCACTCTTCTGTGTCTTTGGATAACTTGAAGTCTGACCAGCAGGTGAGTAGATTCATATTATATTTGTGATTTAAACGCTAATAATTAGTGCAATTAATTTTCACTGGTGTCACACTTTGGACTTAGGTCCGTGTTAGACAGTACAATGGCTCGTACCACACCTCGTATGATAGAACGTATACATTATGTATTAGGAGATTTTTCACGCGAAAAGTCACGCAGTGTTTCATAGTTGTATGTATGATATCAAGAAACGAGATAATTTTATTACTAATGTCTGTACAATAGGTCAATCCTCATTATTTTTGTACAGCTGACAGAATTATAATATTGCTAAAAATAATTCTTCAGTCAACACCAAACTCTTCTGCTTTAATAATTGAAGCTGATGCCCGAATAAAATTATGTGCTATCTTTTATCATGAAACGATACTTTTGTTCGCGCATACGATTCCACTCTGTTACGTTTTAGTTGGAGGCAGTGGTATGTGTGCATAGTTTATTTATTATGTTAAGCATATGCCTATTTTCGTAAGAAATAGTTCAGTGCTATTCAGAGATCAACTGAATTACATGTTCAGTGATATGCCCTCAAACTATGTTGAAGAATTTGTCCAGATATTGGTCATATTTTTTTCGTAACATCAAGTGTTTTTTTTTCTTTGCACAGCACGATAAACTAATACGAATCTAGCTTATACTAAGTGAGTGACGTAGATAAGAGGGAACCGAGTGATTGGACCATATCCGAAATTCCGATTTCTGTGTAAAATTAGTATAAATTTAGGAACGATAATGCTCATTTCATATGAATAGTCTCCCGGGCCCTGAAAACAGTTGGATCAGTACGAAACGAAATTCTGGATAAAGTAAACGTTCCTGAAACTGGCTTATGTAGCTTATTATAGTCCTGTCATTATTTTAAAGAAAACGAAGCTTGAAATTAATTTTGCCAAATTAATATTGCTCCCGGTGCGTTGTTTATTTGTTTCCTTTTTTAATTCTGTACACAAAACACATCTTTAATTATTGGTCATGGTTAACGTGTTAATTTCATTGGGACTTTGTTACCAACTAATCCGAGCTAACATGGACTATGCTACGATCCGTGGTTTACGCGATTAAAGAACGTAATTGGTAAGAATTAATACGAGGGATTTTACCAATCATTGTATCGTACCGACTTGACTTTAAAGTACTCGACATTCCATGTGTAATAACTATACATGATTATACATTTTTTTATCATCCTTCACCTGTTGTTGCTCTAATTACTCCATTTTAAAGATGTTCAAAACAAAAAGATTGGAATCGAAATTACGTATGAGTTGGGGGAAATGTGCCAATGTCCAACAAGAAGTACTGAGTTTCCGTAGCTCAATAGTACGGCGTTGGCGTAACATTTGGAAAGTCGTGGGCTCGAAATATATTTAAAAGGACTTCCGAACACCTTACATTTGTTCCAATACATCTGCGAGATTTTGAAACTCGAAGGAATAAAAATATAGATACAGTTTTTTACAAAATAATTAAAGTCGGAACATTTCGTATTAATACGGTGTTGGTTCACCGTTAGCATTAATAATAGCTTGAACTCTAGACGCAATAGACCGATCCAAGTCCTGAATCCAGGTGACTGATATTTGAAACATTATTCTGCAGCACAGCGTCCAGCTGAGTTAGAATCGAATAAGGTGGAAATTAACGCCGAACTCTGGTTTCCGAAACTGGTTCAGTGTTATTCATGTCTAAAGACAGCTCGGGCCAGGGAAAATGTTGAACCTCTTCAGCCTGATCGTGAAACCTCCTGAGCATGACCAGTGATGTGAAAAGGAGCACTATTATCCTGGAATGGGGCATTCCCATTAGGAAATTAAATTTTTTGCCATTGGGTGGACTTGGTTATCCAAGATATCTCTTTACACTGCTGCTCTGACTTAACCCTGCATTATAGGAAATATTCTATACTAATTTCACTAATACTTTTCATTCACAATATTCTGATGCAATTATGTGTAAGACATGGTTTATTCCATCTTCATATTTGAATTTATATTTCAATATATCCAGATTTAAACATTTCGAAGTTGGTGGCCGCAAAGTACATAAAAGTTCATTTTAATCTTAATTATATTATAATTTCTGATGATAATCTGAGCTGTACTTTGCTTTCACCTTGATGCGACAATTAGAGTGCAGGTACTCAAATTTAATCATTTCGAAAACTGGCTGCTTTTACTTTGTGACGTTGCATATTTTCGCTATTGCGCTTTCCATTTTCGGATTTAGTATTATGTAAGATTTCGTTTGTTTCATCTTGACACAACAATTAGGTGCAAAATGTTGAAATATTAAAGAAAAACATAAACATAGTCACCATAATAAACATACGTCAGGTATCTTTGATACGCTCAGATAGTTAAGTTATTTTTTGTGCCAAATGCAGTTTTTTCTGTCTCTAGCATTTTTTTTATTTTTATTTTCGAAAAGAAAATGAAACTTGTGAACTAAGGGTGGGTTTGATCCTCCTCACCTAACCAATTTGTTCCTCGATTTGGATATGAGAAGAAAGAATTTTAATGTTATTTTTCGTGTACCTCATTTTTAAATAAAAGAGAAAATGGCCGCGTCACAATTGTGTGTGTGTGTGTGTGTGTATGTGCGAGTGTGAGTTTGTGCAAAAAAATATTTTCCACAAATGTAAATATAATCCGGGTAAGTTTGGTTAAATTTGACTTAACTGTTAGACTTAATGCCCCCTGAAATATTTTATACGCAGTATTCATAGGCCATTCTATCGAATTATGCCCTCTTTTACACTTGTTCCCGTATCGGTCTCTGGTGACTACAACGCGAGGTTATCCTTGGCATATGACTTCCTATCACCTTACTGCACAGCATTGAATGGAAACCAACGGCAGATAATCATAATTGGCGTATAACTTATTAGTGATCTTTTGTCAATTCCTCTTGAACTGCTGGCGAATTGTAAGTAATATCTGACACAAATTCAGTTTTGATGTTATATTTAAATATATTTTGTAAATCTGAGTGCCTGCTTTATATACTTGTTAGTTTCAGAAATATATAATGAAATACGTTGATCGGATTCTCTCATATAATAAATTGGAGTGAACGTTAACAGCGCTAACAGAAACACAAGAAGTGTTGTAGTGAGTCGTTACGTCCTTCAGAAACTACACGTCAGGCCACCAGCAAAAATCAACGTATGTTCTGTAAAGCCTATTGACTATTCCAATTAATTGTTGCATGACTTTTCTTCTCTATTCCCTGTCTTCTCTTTCGGTAATAAATACCTCCTTTAGCCACCTGAAACTATTTTTGGCCAAAGAAAAGTAAACTGTTTGTTTGATATTCATAATTCATATAAAATGCATGGTAGATCGACTAAAATGTGGTTATAATAAGCAGTGTCGTGTCCTTTCCGTGGTAATTCTATCTGAATTGAATTCTTGCATATGTAATTATAGACTTAAGTTTAAATCGGGTGAACTGAAGCTCTGACCCATATTAGCCCTTAAATTTGACTATGTAATTGCAGTCTTAATTTACGGACTATCCTGTGCATTGTAACTCAATTCCTTTGTAAATGTAATATTTTGTATGGCAGCAATGCAGTTCCAGTGAACCAATGGCCGAGAGCAATTTAGATAAACTTATTCAAGGGTTAAGTCCCGATGAACTTGATCAGTCGATAGAAATTGTAAAACAGTTACAAAAGTTTTTAGTCAATGCTGATGGAAGTGAAAGCGTTGGAGAATTCTCAGAGATTCACCCAGATGTAAAACAAGAGGAAGAATCCGATATTGTATTAAGTGCACCTGGAAATCCTCTTTCGGAGGTGAGTTGTTCGCAATAATATGTATTCTCTGGGCTAGTTTTAACATTTGTTTTAAACATCTCTCTTAAAGTAAGTAGTTTCGTAGTCGTTGGATTTGTGATGGGTTATTCAAGCATATTTCCTTTTAATTGTGTACTACTTTACATGAGGTAAAAGTTGATATCTCTGCCCAATATATGACAGTCATACTTTTGGAAGTGAATGAACGTGTAAATATGTCTAATTGTTGAGTTATTGTAAATTTTCCCATTAATATAATATTTTAATTTCAGTACATATTTGTTTGTATCATACGTTTTCCTTGCATTACTTGTCAATTGAAAATATTGTTTGGGGCAACTAACATTCGCTAAATAAGGTTTGGCGTGTAGTTCATATATCCTTCGTGCCACATAATAGGCACTTCATTTCCCGTAAACTCCAGTCCTATTCCGATCGATGATACAGAATTGAGAATTCAGAGACAAACTATATTTACTAAACTATGTTAAATTTTAGTTTACACCTTTTATATTTTTCACAGTTTTCAAGCGACATCAATATAAAGGGAAAATTAAAATATTAGGTAGATTCCACTTTATTTTCATAGTTGTAAATGGGAGCCAAAATAAAATCATTAGAATGGTTAATGAAAATTGTTAATAAATGATGCATTCACTAAAGAACATTTTGGGGGTAGTATTTATAGTGAATTGAATTTAAATATCATTGTAAGCATTTCCGTTGGACTACTTCATTTCGTCATTCGTCTTCCGGTTTTACGTTCTTTATTTATATTTGTTTCAACTACACAAATGTGCTAAATGTCGGTTAAAGCCACTGAAATCGCGATCATGTTTGAAAGTTTTTATCTTTAACGTTATAGTATCTCATGCGTAGCAATTAAAAAATTAATTAATGTGTTAGCTAGTGTATGTTATTAGTAACTTAAGGCATACGCTATATTGTTTTCGATTTCGTTATTCTTTGTAATTCTTTGCGCCTCTCCTATAAACATTACATTCAAAACAAAATAATTAGTTTTGAACAGAATATCCAGCTTCTCAGAAGGATTATACGTATCCTGTAAAAATACTTTCCCTCGCCAAATGGCAAATTCATCTGAAAGTACCGCTAAAGGACAGCAGATGGTGTTAAGATCGTTTTTTGTTAATTCGAGGTGAGGTCGACCTTCCTTTTCTCGTCGATAACATTCTCATCCGCCATCCTGCCCTGGTTGTGAGATGCTTGAGCCGAGAAATCATCATTGGGAATAACCTGCGAACGAATATCACGCCCAATTTAATTTTAAAGATGGGATCGTGACATTGGAAGTGCATGGAGCAGTTGCTATGGTTCCGATGATGGATGAAAAGTGAGTTAGAAGGAGGTAGAACGCTTGGTGAGGAAGAGAAAGAGGCAGGCCGCAAAAGTAAAGCGATCACTAAGCCTGAAGTGGTAGACACACCCGTCGAGACTGCGATCGTGCAAATGATTCCACCAGAAGGGACCATTATCCTGGAGGAAAGCGAGAAAGATAATGGAACATCGCAAGGATAAAAGCAGGAATAAGAAGAGTCTTAGAAAGCAATGTGAAGCTATGATGAACAGATGATTTGCAACGCAAAGGAAAGTGATCAAACACCAAATCAGAACTTTGACTCCAATGGTGAACGAGGGGTTGTCTTTTCTGAACTAGTTATAGGAAACGGTAAAGAAGTCGGAGATTTTCAGGGGAGTAAACACAAGCCTCCGGATTTTTGGGCGATGACACATTCTAAACAGAAAATGAGGATAGATATCCATACGGTCATGGGTTATTATTACCCGGAAGAGGTAGTCAACAATATTAAGGGAAAACCAGTACATAAGTAAAACATCAAATTCTGAGGAGGGCAGTGACTACTCTGAAGGCACAGACGAAAACGATGCGTAACGCATGAGGATCTGGAATGAGGAGCTAGTACGCGGTCATCATGTGTGGAATCTAGTATGACAATAGCTTCAACGTAAGCAAATTGGGACGAGGATTAACGCAGTAGAAGCTGTCATACCTGATGGGATATGTTGCCGAGACGCATTAGGGAAGGACCACCAGTGGAAGCTAGGGATCCAGTCACTTGTGGATATGGGAGTCAATGAGGTTCGAGTTGAACCAGCTGTAATCAAGAGGAACATAGTACGTGCAGGGACATAGCTTGCAACAGGTGGGAGTTACAAATAACACTTCTAAAAACGCTTGAATTGACAAGATGGTAAGTATAGTGCCGTGAGAATCAACAGTAAATATAAGTAGTTTGGATCTTTTTCGCAATATGAAGGGAATAAGGCTAAAAATCCGCTGAGGAATGTGTGCTTTTTATGGTAGTAATTCACTTTGATGATATGTGATGAATCCCTGCGCTAAGCAGTTTCAGTGAGAGAGTGCATCTTTTAAATATAATCCATTGTTAAGGCGGCGTTTGGAAGTTACTTCTAATGAAATGTGCCAAAAGTACAGACAACGATATTGCAAAATAGGCAGTTAAGGCCAGGTAATAGCTCCCTAACAAGACATTTCAACTGACACTGTTCACACTATGTACAGTCTTGAGTACATCGTAAGTTAATTCCGTGTGAGCGTCATGAATGTTGACGCCTGAGCAGAATATTTTCCGATAGTATTACCGAATAGAATTTAGACATGTTTAGAGCAATCCCAGATAACTTCTGCTCAGGAATAACCACGTTATACAACATGGGTCTACTAATATGATCCAAAGACCAAACCGGAGTCAATGAATTAGAAACAAAAGTCGTCACAACTCAAAAGAATGTTGTGTGTAATAGTCAGCTGAAAAATTTTGGCAATAGTTTTCATGGAATAGAAGGTCTTATGCTGTTTTTTAATCTGTACAACACAAATTAATGTATATTAGGTATAACTATGACTCCTCGATGATGTCTTTAGGCGGGGTTGTTAAACAGTGACACCCTTGAAACTTGTGGGCAGATGTGTTCCTGGTAAATGACAATGCACTCGAACACAATTTAAATAACAGGCTTCTATCAAGGAATGTGGATTCATTAAGCTTAACTACCTAACCTGTATCCCAGGCCTGACTCCCAATGAGTGCTTTCTGTTTCGGTACCTGAAGAATTTGCTGCGTGGTCAACGATACCCCAGTAAAGGAAACTGTAGAGTTATTGACAGCTAAGTCTTTTGTTTCTATTTTGAGAATACTTGATTACTGGAGGCAAAGTTGTCCGATCGTGTTGATCGAAGACGACATTGAAATATAATGAATTGAGTTTAAACATGATATATAATTTCCATTAATTAGAAATACTTTTTTTTAAAAATAATTTGTCAGTAGCACATAGCCATACAATTTTAAGACTTCTCAACCATTGACACCTGAACATAATCGCGTATCAGTCTGTTATTACAGATATTTTTTGAAATGATTTGAAAGATTTTATAGAATTTTTACTCAGGCCGGGAAAGGACATGTGAAAGATGGTTCTTATTACTTGGAGTAAATATGTTGTAACTACTTTGTTCTTCAGTTTCGTCCTGACATTGGCTTTCGTCTTTTAGAAACTAGGAATATATTACTTGAGCAACAGGAACAGAAGTTTCAGAAAATTTTGAAAACTTGTTTTTAAACAAAAGCTAAAGGTTTCTTTTACAATCCGTTACAAGCGTGTAACATTATGAGCCGTTATATGCGTGACGATGATGTGACCCGATTCATAATAAATTATAGTAACTATTTTTTATGTCGGTAACAATGGACATTTCCGTATAGTATATTTTGAACGGTAGTCTATACACGTTAAACCAGTAGATGTTTGTGTCTTTAGTTGGTATTGTTTTGTTATTTAGTTGCTGTCCACTTTCTGACATTACACAATATCCCAACTGCTGGAGTTAAATGATCACATGCGTTACGTCGATTTGATCATGTTTTTTTCTTACATGTTTCATTTCCCACCAATATTTGTTATAACTGCTATTACACTAATTATTTTTGATTGATTTTCAGTTATTTATTTTGCTCTTTAAGCATGTATTTACTTAATTAATTATGCTGCTATATAAACGAGAGCTGACACCGGGTTACTTTTGGTGTCCCAGCTTGATCCGAACACAGAGGATCCGGTTGCTCACCCCTGAAAGAAACACTGATTAAAATAAAGACATAATTAAAAATATGGGTTTAACCTTCGGGTCACCGGATCAAGATCTTGTCCTCAGGTCCAAAGTGTCCACATTTTGACCCGAATAAATTGTTTAACCCTGCGAAACCTTTAGTGTTTGATAGAAACTGTAAACGTGGCTTAGCCAACACAAACAAGATTTTGAACGAAAATAATAACGCGCTCCTATTTATCACTAACTGATAACAGATACCACGTTCGCGAATTATTTTCTTGAAACTTATGGAATTAACAATTTAGCTTTATCCTGCTCTGCCCATAAATACTTTCACAGTTAATACTAAAAATATTAATTACATTACCTGTTTCGTGCATCCCATTTATCCCTAACATGTAAGAGAGAGAGCAACTTCACTCGCCTATTGAATAAAATTTTCAATTTAATCGTGAAATAAAGGTTGGCCCGTGTACCACCACCTCTGAAATTCATTATTGAAGTTTTTAGTGAGTGGAAATCGGAAAATTCTCATGAGGAAACGCGATCCGGCTTTGGCCCTCCAGCACTATCAGTTTATTGTTGTGTATTAAGTGTACTCGTGTCTAACTAGGAGTGCAAAGCCCATCAAATATGCAATTACACTTAAGCCCCCAAATACACATTGCAATACGACGCTTATCAGCAAATTAAATTGCGGATACGCTTCAGGAATGGTGTAATACCATATTTGGATTTCAGTAAAATGTGTTTCAGAGCAGGTCTCTCTGCAACGTTGAAATTTTCTAGGCTTTAAATACGAGAAGGTATCAAGGAGTGTGCTTTAGCAATATTTCCTTCAATGAATGGCTCAAGTCTAACGCTCAGCGTTTCTGTTATATCTACTTTAGATTAGTATGTTATGGGTTTATATAAGTTAATGAGTTCAGTTCTCCGGCAATTGTATTGTTTTTCAGAATATTGTCTGGTTTAATGATTTTACTAGGATGTCTCTCTAATACTGAAAAGTTGTTCGACTGATGGCAGTTCGAACTTGTTTTCTATAGTAGCGTAACTTACGTCTAAAGATTATTACTAATGATTAATTAATACTGTCCCATCTGAAAGAAACTCCACAGATTTTCCTTTCATATCTTACGCTTACAAATATATAAACCTATTGCACGCAATGTAGAATTGCTCTTATGATGAAAGCCAGGGTTTTGCT
>JAGDQP010028080.1:0-10326 GCA_022664845.1 Lepisma saccharinum
GAGAGAATGTAGGGGGGAGGTGTTATCTTTGTTTGTTACGTTTGATACTTTTAATGTAGTATAAGTTATAGGCATTTGGACTTGTGTGCACCGTTCTATATAAGAAATACTCTAACCTTAAAGGGAAAAACTGAACAATAAGATTTTATAGAACTGAGGGGAAAAGAGCCCAGGTTATATTTTATGTTTACCTGCACACCCACGGAAAAGATTGTAGCAAACTTAATGATGAAAAAAAATCGATTTATGTGTACAGCGTTATTGAAAGCAATCCCATTATCATTTTTTTCTCTTCCTCCTTTTCATGATATGGCCATTGTTTTAGCATTGATGTACATGTGTACTAAACAATGCCCATGTAGATACAAATCTATAGACCTCTATATGTGTGAGAGTGTCACGTGTGTTTAAATTCCATTTTTTTTTTTTTAGTACGTATCTCAGTTATTGAGTTGCTTTGTAGAATTAAATGGTGCATATATTCCTTTTTTCTCCTTTCTGTATGGTTTGAAAGCTGTTTTATTAGTATTTTGTTAGCCTATGTTCGTATTGTCCAAGTGATGATGGCATTGGAGTTCCGTGACACATTGTTCCCCATTGAGAAAAAAAAAAATCTCGTTTCCCGCTCATTAAAAAAAGCCAAAGAGAATGTATGCGAGAGAAAGAGAGAGAAAGTAAAATGAAACGCATAAAAATAATTAGGAGGAGTAATCATATATGAAAGCCGCCATATAGAGCGCACATAACTGTCAATCTAGCACCGAAAGGGGGCAATAAAATTCTCTCTAATGTGGGTTTTTACAGCCCGCAGCTTTTGACTCATTCCTCTGCTTTAAAGATAAGACCTGGTACTTTCAGATAAGCTGAGAAAGAGAGAAAAAGAGACAGAGTACATGTTTCAAGGACTGCTGGCGAAAAAAGTGTGAAGTTTTCAATCCTTTCAATGATAATAAAAGTTTTTTTTTTTTTTTACTAGGTAAATGGAAAAAATAAATAGAGTTGGCACAGATCCGGTTGCGAATACTATTGAACCAGGTACTCTGATCCGGATCTTGAAACCAGGCACATAGTTCCTTCAGAACCGGTTTCTTTAGAATCCGGTTGTCGGTTCCTTCATGATCCGGTTCTGCCCATCTCTAATAAATACTAAATCTACATTTCTTGGATCGAGTCTACAAAATGGCATTGACAGATGTCAGGCAAATTTAGTGCACACAAAAGTGTGATGCGTGGTCAGTGCAACGACGCCTTATCACTACCTTATCTGGCTTTCGAGGTTAGAATATGATATTTCTTGATACAAGTTTGAGGGCAGCAATTTTTGAGTCTTGAGCGAGGATCGAACCCAGTAGAGCCTGGCTATATTTTAATATATTAATAAATTTAGACTCTCATCCTGATTTCTCGTAGTGAAAAAGAGAAATGTTCTCTCGACATACGGAAAGCAGTTAACCTTATTCTCCGTTGAAAATATTTGTTTAAATATTGTTTACTCCCAGTCCGCTCAAATCTTATCGACGGTTGGTTTTCGGTACTACTATTATTTATATAATCGTTTTGTAAATACCCATTTCTGGAATTATGTTTTCTTTGTTTTCTATTTTTCCGTTACCTGTGAGTTGTTTTTGACAGATTTCCTTTAAAGTCAAATTACATTTTTTTTTAATGCATTTTAAAAATTTATTGACTTTGCTATTTCATAGAAGTTTCTCATTTATTAAGTGTTCACTTTGATTGCACTGCTGACGTTTTTGTATATTTGTTTCTTTCTCAGATGGTAGTTACTGATTTTATAATGGTATTGTTTTTGCTTTTAAAAATTAGATCGGAGTTGTGCGAGTAAATGAATGATGCCAGTCCGTTCGACTCGAGCTGCAACTCACGTGCTCGAGGAGAGGAGTCACTCCTCGATCTCGACTCGAGCACGTTCCTAGCAACCGCTGGACTTGACTTGAAAGGTACTTTGTATGCATACTGACCCGGCTCCACTCAAGTTATCGAGTTCATGTAGGCACTGACATGATTTGACTCAAACAGGTACTGAGTTCCGAGTCGACTCCAGTTCTTATGAGCACGGACTCGACTGATCTCGAGCTCCTTTGAGCAGCGACTCGATTCGAACAGCGCTCGCCTGATGTATGCATTGTCACAGGTTAATTTCCGTCAAGGTCCATTAAATGAAGTGGTTCGGAGTCCACTTTACAAAATAAACTGTAAATCCCGTTCGTATAGTAGCTTACGAGCACGTTTAAGACAGTAATAATTCAATCAATCAAATCAAATAGGTACTGAGCACCGGCTCGACTCAACTCAAGTGTGACTGAGTCGTGCCAGTTGTGGACATCCCTAGAGTAAATACGGGTGGGTAATTTAGGGTTATGAAGAAGTACCACTTCCGGTTTTCTACACAATTTTAGAATGAGCCATTAGATTTGGCTCGTCGAGTAGATAGATCCATTTACATCTGACTAGAAGAGCCTATTATTACAGACACTGCATTACGCACCGCAGAACTCTGATTTTGAGTTAGAAAAATTACACTTCCGGTTCACGATACGGGTTTACATTGCATCATTAGAATAATTTAGTCGTGCCTGGTATTGTCTGGTACAAACAGGAACACCACTAAGGCTAGGCGCACAACACCTGTGCATGCTTTAGTCCGTAATTCTGCCAGGATTACCAGTTTGGGGGGTGTAAATCCAAATTTTGGGGGTTAGCAAGGTTTCTATCAATTTTTAACCTTAAAAAAAATAAGTTAAATGTTCGAGAACTTAGGGACATAACATGGTACAGTTATGGCGCCGATGGTACAGTTCAACATCCCTGGCGTTTATTCTTACTATGCAGAGTGAACATCTACAGTATTTTCCTTTCATTAATTAACCTTCTAAACGAGCTGGTGATTTCAAAAGACGGGACCAAATGTTTTGGTAAAGTGGACTCCGAACCACTTCGTTCATTGGTTTCCGGTGTGCACATGTGCGCAGAAAGCTAGCCAAGGGTCCAGTTTCCTCTCATTTCCATAACAATAGTAGCCAATGCGTACACTTGTTAGTGCAGGTAAAGGGGACAATCATCGTCTTCTTTTGGCTCATCAATCATCAGCACGCAGGCTGGTTTCCTGCAGTTCTCCTCGTCATTTCTCAAAAAAATATGAATAACCCTTTCTCATAGTCAACCCGGACAGAACAAGCGTTACGCGGGTCGCATAAGGGGGAGGATATGTCAGTAGAAAAAATACTCAATGTTTCGAAACAAAACAGTCTTCGGTTTTCCTCTAGTTACATTAGGCGAATAGGATGTTGGATACAGATTGGTTCAGCACTGTGGATTTCTAAATTGAACATAATACATAATGTACATTCAGATTCATAAAAGAAATGGACGGGTGAACAGATTTTTCAAGATTTTTATATAGTTGCACATTTCAGCATGTAATCTCAAATTTTAGGTACTCCGCTCTACCCAAATTTCCATGGCTCACTTTCTATAAATCGAGATCACTAGATGTAGAGTCAAACACGAAGTTTGTCTTTCTTCAAAGCCAGGTTGTTGGTTACCTTTTGTAGTTGGACTTAGTGGTTGGTGCCTTGATCCTTAGTAAAAAGTGTTTTTGCGCAATATAAAAATACACTTCTTGTACACTTTTTGAAAATTTCTTCTCTGAAATCGTGTTAGGTTTGTCTACAAAAGATGTAAAAGGTATGTGCAAGAAGCGTAGGAAGTTTAGAGTGTCTTTCTGAAGAAGAATTGTGGACACTTACTGTGCATGTTTTTTTTCACACTTTCTATACACTTTTAACAGTTTGTCCGAGTCAAGCGAATTCATACATCAAACTTTTTAATATATAGCGAAGTAACTGGTCTAGGGCATCGAAGTGACTTATATTCTGTCCCAGCTCTCGACAAGCTATAAAAACACAAGTTTGTTGACGACATTTTTGCACTTTTAAAGTGCACAAAAGTGCATCATATAGTTGTCTCATTTTATATATGTGGAAATAGTACAATTAAAGTGTGCGAGAAGTTAATTGTTTTACAGTGTATAGATAGCATAGTTGCTAACAATGTATATATATGTATTTTTGGAAGGAGGGGAAGAGGTCATGGTTTAAATCCCATTTAGCGATCGACCGTAGCTCAGTTGGTAGAGCGTTGGCTTAGCAATCGCAAGGTCCTGGGAACGATCCGTACTATTCCCCCTCTTCACTGAGGCTTCTCCAGGGTCATACCAGGCAAATGCCGGGATGGTATACCTACTAAGCCGCGGCGAACTAGCTTCCAAGACTATCTCCTCCATCGTTTTCCGGCCTAAGCCTGAGATGCCTAAAGACCGTAAAAAAATTAAAATTCTACCCCCCCCCCCCCCCCCGAGAAATTAAGATTTAATATTAACACGTTAAAAGTGTATTTGCCTTTTGTTACTTGAATAATTGGCCACGTTACGAAATAGATAAGAGATTCGTATATAGGCTCAGCTTAAATCATGATGATAATGAGATAGTGGCATTAATATTTCTCCAAGAGGTAGTTCCTTGAATCCAAGAGTTCCAAGGCTAAGTGAACCCATAGTAATGTGCCTTTACTTTTGATAGAATGAATGTTAGGTTAACCTGTTATATAAACAAGCTAGTTGTGTTGGTATAATGTAACGGTTATCGTAATGGTCAACGTGGTTGCATTCACAGAGTATTTGGTACCCGAGTGGCCAGTAGTTCACTTGGAAGAGTGTTGTTTTAGCAATCGGAAGGTTCTGCGAACGATCCCAGCAACACCCATCCTGACTGAGGTTACACGAAGAAAATATTGGAATGGTACCTTCAAACTAGGCCCTGGCTGAATTCCTTCTGACATCCTCACTCGTCACCCTATCTCCGCCAGAGCTACCGTTCCGTAATGACCATAAATATATTCAAATTCAAATTATAGCTTTTGATAAGGTGTATCCTAAGAGTGTGTGTTTGATAATCTTTTCAGCACGTATTCAGAATTAGTACAGAATAATGTTAAGAGGGGACAAAAAAAGGAAAAAAAAAATCATGGAAACGTGTTTGTCTTCCTTTCGCTTACGTAGCTTTCATTTAAAAACAAAATTTAGTACATTTGTCTCCTTCTCTGTTATTTCCTGGGTAAAGTTCTTAGTACATAATATACTGTTATACCCTATTTTCAAGACTTTTTTTTTTTCAGTCTTTCAGTTATCTATATAAGGTATATATGCTTATCTCTTCTTTACACAAGGTCTTCCCCATTCCAACCCTTCCTCAAGTGACTCCCTTTCCATTTCCGCTTCATGTTCCGTTTGCTTTAATTTTCTGATGTTATCTTCGTGGTCTCTGCGCTTTGCCACATTATTTTCTTCCAACTGTTCCATTTCTACTGGTGTTAGTTCCTTCTTCTTCCTTCCAGGCTATTCTAATATTACGGTTCTTCTGCATAGTTTAGATTAGTTTTATCTAACATTTAACGGTATTCTTGCTTTCTTAACTTTTCCCCCTTGTTTTCGTTTCTCTTTTCTTTTGAAATACGGTAACAGTTTAAGGCTTAATTGCCATCTTTTAATAGTGAAAAGTATTGTGCAGAGTATGTTTGAAATATGTGTGTGAGGGAGGGTGAGACAGTGTGATTAAAATAGAAACGTTCACCCGACTACTTATGATAAAAACAGGTTCATGAGAGAAATTCGATTTTTTTTTTTCATAAAAAAATTATATAAAATTTAAAATAGCCACAATATAAGTTTACAAAATGTGATTTTTCGGTTTCAAGAACAATTCTACATTGATAAAAAAATTCATTTTTTTTTCTGGTAAGGTCACGCAACTGGATACGTGGGATGTTATACTAATGAAAATAAGAAACCTTTTAGTTTACGACAGTATCCAAGCAAATGATACTTAAAATGTGTAGATTATTATTCATAGTCAGTAATGTTACTGAAAATTTTTAACAGTGTAGTTATTTGAAGTGGGGAAGTTGTTTGTAAAAAAGTGTTTTCTTAAAAACTTACTATCTGGAGTCCCTCAAGGTAGCGTACTGGGTCGCTTCTATTTCTTCTACACATGGACGATTTTCGTGTAATTCATTTGGTCGCTATTCATAAAAGTCATTTCAAAATCTCTGAGTAGAAACTAAGCGAGATGGCACAGCAGAAACGGCTGTCCTGGTTATGGGAAGGTGCTGACTCGAATCCTCAGACTAATTCCGAAGTTTCTCTCAGTTATACCTTCAGTCAAGGTTTCCCTTGGATTCAAACTCAGTCATTTTAAAAGCATGGTTGTTCTGGCACAGTTCTGGTACTTCTTGTTCAGATATTTGCATATTAATATACAGAAATAGAAAAGTCGAGTGAAAGAACGAGCCAAGCCACTTGTGAAATATGTTCTTAAAAAAAGTATGGTAATATTACCCCAGCCAATAGTTGTAATAGTTTGCAAATATGATGAGTATAGATGGGAGGCTATTCCAAAAACTTAAAAAATCTTAATTTTTATAAGAACTTAGCTTATCTCGTTATATAATTAGACCTTTAAATTACCAAATATTGTTGCATTTGAAAATTGAAAGTATCCAGTTGCGTTCTTTTAATAATCTGAATTCCTTTATTTTTTCTATATTTGACACCAGAAGAAAAGACTGAAGTTTGTTCCTTGTAGCATACGTGTGACGATGTTGTTGACCTAATAAGTAAGGAAGAAAAAAAATATCATTTGAGTAAAATAGAATTGTTTTTATTTCAGTAAGAACAAAACATTAATTTTAATACAGTTTTTGGTGTACTCTTTGTTTTAAAGAATTAAAAAAAGTAACAATGATTGAGAAGGCAGTTCAGCTTTCATGGTAGATAGCATGAAGTTGTAATCTGTAACGAAAATAGATCTTACTTAAAAAAAAAAAAACACTTAACAAGAATTAAAATAATGTTCAAATCAATCAACGCATGCGATTGAAGAAGAGGGTGTATCTAAACGTATTTGACTTTGGCCCCCAAAAAGGTGTTGATGTTAAATTATAACCAAAGTATGTTCGCCGTGATTATGCAAAATGCAATGTTATCTCGATATTATCAATATCACGAATTATCCAGGTCTTACTCAACTTGATATACAGGTCCTGATTCTGTATAGTGATATCTGAAGGGTGTTGGAAGAAAATAAGGTATGTCACAAAACAGGTTGAGAAAATAATTTTAATTCCTTTGTCTCTTAATGTTTAAACGGCTCACCAAATATGTAATACTGTCACCTGTGGTCATTCATCAGTTTTAACCCTTCGTTCTTTGACAGTTTTGTAGTTCCAATTTTCGCCAATAGAATGAGTTATAAAGCACAAATTTGCTAGAAGTGGACATTCCATGTTTTCTCCCGACACCCTTCATTGGACGCGATTTGCCCGCTATGAAATTAGTATCCAAAATGTAAACAGTAGTGTCGCTCCTTGCTTTGGCAAAAAAAAAACTCTGGTTTTAACAGCAGAGCATCGCTGCAACCCTTCCTTTGCTTTTAGTATCGGGGAGGGGATCGCCTGTTTGGATTAAAGTATAGCTGAGAAACGATTTGTATGGAAATCATCACCCCACCACCACCAAAAAAAATCCCTATCGTGAAAAACAGTTATCTTTGAAAGCATCACATATAAAAATGAGTCCCTGTAACGCATTATTTGGTCTCAAAGTTGGCGTGCAAATTTCTCAATGATGAAAAAAATAGATATCAAAATGATCTTTAGTTTTCAAAATTTGTGTTACTGATTTTTTGATTTTGTTGAAATGACAAAATCGTGGCGAAATTTGAAATTGTATGAGAATTTTCCTTTCATTTCCCGATTTACATTCGAATTTTATACCTATTAGATTAGAGGAACACTTTTGTCATTTAAATATGTTATACGTAGTCCCACGACGTTTGTTGGGACTAAGCTTGACAGTATTACAACAACATCTTGGTAGTAAATGTTTAAACTTTCGAGGATTTGGTGCACCACAGGACAGGAACCCCGATAATTCAAGTTTTATGCAGAATTAGTATAATTTTAGGCGATATTATGTATATTTCATATCCAGACACACCATGCACCCCTTCGGAAAGCAATTTCTAGATACGTGCATGCCAAGGGATGACATTTGTAACGATTCTGTAGTACCTACTTTGAGCGCTCCCAGATTTGAAACTGGGCATTGTTTGACAAAAATGGATATCATAATCAATTTCAATCCTTGTTGTATAGGGAATATATTGCTGGAAAGAGTGCCATATACTTTTGAAACACCCTGTGTTAGAAAGAATGAAGCTTCTGTATGATACAGCTGCCTCTCAGGGAACTTTCACAGGGCATTGTGGATTTGTTGTTCACTCGCGAAGTACTACATTTCGGAGTTTGTCGAAACACGATTTGCAGGCTTTAAATTCAGCCTTTTTTTCTCTCTGAACACCTATAGTGACTAGGGAACTCCACAATGCAAGAGACATTGACGAATAAAATAAAGTTCGGGGTAATATTTTATATATAACCCGAAATATATGTGACACAAAACTGTCATATTTTGTCATGGACACTTTAAGGTCCAAGGTTTCTTTAAAATATGACAGTTTTGTGTCACATATATTTTGGGTTATATATAAAAGAGGCAGTGAGGGACCCAGATATTCATATTTTACCTTCGTTTTTGTTTCTATGAATCTGTTCCCTCCTAAGAACTGGGAAGCAGAAAACCACCCCTCTAAACCTGATCCTGGGTTCGCCACTACCTCTCATAAAACTGAAAGTACAAAATTGGAATTTTGTACTCCCAATTCAGAGGTACAATTTTTGTAGTGTATGAATCAAGCATTATCATATCTCACTACAAATACGAATCGGTGTAATCTTGCTTTAGCTCAGTAGGTAAAGGAATTAGTGTATGGTCAAGACGAAGCGGTTTCTATTCCCATTTCCAACAGTCTCTTAACTTTCTTTTCTTCAGCTACCGAAACCGTTAATTACTACACTCTTGCGCGTAATGACCCATTTGGTCGCATTTGTAGCATATTCGATGTTGCACAGAAGGTGGTTAAAATATGACTCATCTGAGATATGCCAAAGGTGTATTAGAATGTACACTCAGATTCATAGAAATGACCGTCGAGTGTACTTTCAAAGTTCTATAAGTGACGTAATATTGCAATAACGACCCAGTATTTTATATTAATTATTAGATTAACGCTCAATTTGTTGTGCTTACAGTGTTTACAGGTTGTGCTTATATATTATACATGTAGGCTGTGTGCATGTCTACATATGATATGAATTTTATCCATGACCATGTATCCATATAAATATAAGAAATGACAATGTAAATCTGTTGAAAGTTCTTTTATGAATATTAGAGCACGTTGAATCCATTCCGTTTCGTATTGGCTTAAAAATATAATCTTAAAGATTTATTTATTAACTTAGTGTTCATGGTTTGTACATGTACTTATGGTCAGTCTTGTCTTTAGCCCGCTGAAATATATTTCGTTGGCCCGTCATCTCTCGGTGGGCTGAACATGAAACATGAGTTTATAGAAATTAATTTAACAATACTGTATGTGATGGTCTGACATTTTACGCAGATTCTTTTTATTTAATAAACAAAGTTACTAAATTATAAATAATATTTGTGTTCTTTTCTTGCAGGTTACAAGGAAAATCAAATCTCAAATAGAAGATACATCAACGTAGTCAATGTCATGTTTTGAGACATTATTATGAATTCTACAATCAACCAAATAAGTGATTGACGCAGACTGTGAAACTCAACTGTGACATTCGACACATCGTATCCATTCGAAGAAAGCTTTAAAAATATAGACTGAAAAAAACGTGCATAAGAAGGGCAAAGTTAACGGTTTGTCTGTTGTTTTTTCTTACTCGTACAGACCATGGAACTGTTCTAATGACAAATCACTTCTTTTTTTTTTTTTTAAAAAAAAAAAATCTTACGAATTGTGAAGGTAATGTTTACTCGAAGTCATAAAAAGTGCAGTTTGCAATATTTTCCTTAAAGTAAAAGTCGTAGAAAGATTCAGAATAAGGCATATATTTACAAAACGTTTTGAGAACCATTAGTTTAAAGGTAACCATGCAAGTATTTACATAAAAAACTTTCACAATGAACCTTTAAAGAGGTATTGTTGCTGTTATTTAATAATATGTGAAAATTCGATATAAAAAAATCGATTTTCGAGTACTAGTATTTTCTGAAAATAATTTTTAAAGAAATTATGCCTTAGGCATTTAAAGATAATTTTATTCTTATTTGCTTCCTATTTCGAAGCATCCATGGTGTGAATATGTTTTAGA
>JAGDQP010028080.1:10726-24433 GCA_022664845.1 Lepisma saccharinum
CGGTTGGTTCTTTGAAAATTATATTTTTGTGGGGAAGAAAAGAAGATGCAAAAGAAATATCTACGTCGAGATCTTATTGGTTACTGTTTAGAATCCGGTTCATTTGTATTGTAAATAACGAGTACAGACTCTTCATGTAAAATATTTGGTTATTCGTTCCTCTCAACGGTTTCTTGTTGTTACAACTGGTATTCTACCTAACTTCAAGTTCTTGAGTTATCAATTAAACTCCACCGTCACCATAATGGGGACGTTCACGTTGTCTGCGTTGATGAACAGTGCCTTTAGTATTCCATGTATGTACGTAGGTGTAATGTTCCCTTAAGTGCAAAAGTGTACACACTTCAAAGGAAGTTTAATTTAATGTTATGTTATGGTGACGGTCATTGTAATATTAAGAGCGCACTAATTGGTACCTTGACGCAGTTTTGGAACTCTTTAATGGCGTAAGCTTAATGGTGATGTGTCGTTAATGATGATGTGTTGTGAACTATCTTCTTCTCATACTTTCCGCCTTCCCTGAACAACCTTTAATCTAGCTTCAAAGAAGTTTAGATCCCCCTTTTAACATTCTTAAATACTTATATACTGTTTTAGTTGAGTCCGGAATGTTATCAATAATAATAATATACAGGTAAAAGTACTATGTAGCCAGCTCCCGTAGTCTAGTGGTTACGGCCGCGGATTACTAATCTTCACTGGAGAGGAACGTGGGTTCGAGTCTTGCTGCCGGCCATCCTGAATGGTGATTTTTCAAAGATTTTCCATCATTGTCACTTTATGACTGCCGGGATGGAACCTAGGCAATGGTCGTGGTCGACACTTTCCTCTTGTGTGTCCTACAGAAGTGTTCACTGTGGGACATCATTTGTTCATATTTAAGGCCATAGTTGCGAATTTATGATTTATTTTGCTAACAATGGAATGTTTTTGCAATGTGTAAATATAGCACATTTTATCGGTACAAGTTCTGTTGTCCAAGATGTTTGGTGAGAAGTATTTAAAAGTCAATGAAATTAGACAAAAAATGTAGTTTACTCTTAGTTAAACAGTTCACTAAGAAAAAAAATTAGACGGCTTCCGTTATTGTTGGATAATATTTCATGGTCTACTGCTTTGAATCTTTTGTTTCATACACAGAAAGTAAGTGTATGCCATAAAACCTAGAATTACACCATGCCTGAAAAACTGTAAAAAGTTTTTAGTCACTAAAAAAAACTTGTTTTTCTTTAATTGAGAGAAAAAAAGTTTTTATCTATGCACAGAGAAACAATTTTTTGTAGAAATGAGATATCACTAGTCTCATTTAATTTAAAATGAGACCATACCGGTTTGGAAATGAGATCAGTGCTCTTATTTTTCAAACCAACATGTTCTCATTTTCAATTAAGTGATAATGCTGATTTCTCATTTCTAAGAAAATTGCACAGATAAGAACATTTTTCTCATTTAAAAAAAATACAGTGAGAGTGTTAATCATATATTATGAAACATGAAAAGAGTGTTAATATTCTTAAACTGATAGCAGTAAGTATTGATTGTACTCGAATGAGTGATGTCTCACAATATTGAGGCAATAAGATATTGCGAAATGCCATTCATTGTTGCATGTTTGTAAACAAAATAATTATTTTAAAAATAATGTGATCTCACCTTGAAGGTCAACAATTAATATTTAGAAGAAATTTCAAATCAGATATAATTCTTTATTAATCATCCATAAGTACAACAATACACATGACATTGTTGTGAAGTACTCTTACTGTACAGTGTAGTCTAACGGTCAGAATAGCATTGTCAGAATGTAAAATGTCTATTCACTTTTTAAAATTTTCTTAAAAGTTACAAATATCACGTTAGTTACAGGTCATTTGTGGTGCTTTGAGTTGGAATTTTCCTTCTCATGTTCTCTTTTTGTGAGTGTGTGTGTGGTGGGTGGTTGGGGAGACAGAAGAGACATGCTGTTTACGTTTTTCGTGTGTTTTGTAACTAAAAAAAAATCGTTCTTGGGCTTTGTGGAGAATTTAGGTCAAGACTTCGGTATTTTTTTCTTTTCCGTAGAGGAAAAGGGTTTATTGCAGGTACTGAAAGTATAAAAAAAAAAGAAAAGGAACTGTCCTCTTTTCCACTAAAATTTCGTGTGTTTGTTCTTCTGTAAAAACTAGCCAATACTTTGCTGCCCCTACCCCTCCTCTTCTTTTTTGTATTTTTTCCCCGCTCCTCTCCAATAAAAACTGCTTCAGGGACTTGGACATCCAAAGGGTAATGTGGAAAGGGGAGGAAGGTGGTAAAAGGGTTGTGTCATAAAAGAACAAGACCATTGTGACAGTTCTTCTAACACTGAAGACATGTCACATGAAAAGGAAGGATTCTTACATAAAATCTTAAATAAAAATACTTGTATTTTCTGTCTCCTGTTGGAGACTGTCCAAACGTTGAAACAAACCATGAGAGAGGAGGGGAGGGGTGGAAAAGTTATTCAATACATTCGACAAGATGACTACTGCAACACTCTCCCACACACACACACTCACTGAGAATATCTAACTGCCTTCAAGACATAGAAGAAAGTTTTTTTTTATTTCTATTTTTTGGTGGCGAAAGAAGACCAAATATGAAGTCGACGTCTTCAAGAGGAGCAGCAGTGAATATATCTTCAGGATGTTGAGGGGTCGTTTGTTCGTTTCTACGACGAGACATGTAAAACCCCCTGTACGTATACTGAATGTATCCTGAGTGTTTTCTTTTCCGGTATACCTTCAGTATACGTAACAGGAGGCAACACTTATCATCTGTGAAGATCTGCTTTTCTTTTGGCATCGGAGAATCCTTCTTGAGGGCATCATCAGGACCATACTGCACCGCCATCTTGGTTTATTTAGAACTCTCAAACAACCACAACAACGTTCTTCGTCTTCTAACAACCATGGAGTCCTTCAGACCATAAGGTACCAAAAGAAGATTTCGTAGCCTGAGGTAATATAACATTGTTTTCTTTTGTCTGACGCATGTTTCATCCGACTTTCTCTTCTTGTAGTCCATTCTTTCTGTTTTCTCCTTTCTAACCCCTTTTTCTGGTTCCTCCTCGTTTTCTTAAGAAAGGGAGGAGGGGCTTGTGTAACGGATGAGGACCAAAAAGATTGTGTTCTGATGTGAAAAGATTGTGGACATTCCCAGCAGCCAATCGTAGACTGCTTTCCAAAAAAGTGAAATCTTTTCAGCAAAATAGTGACAAAGGTAAATTCCTCCCCTTCTTTTTCATTGTAAGATAAAAAAAAAATGAAAGAGAAAGATGAGCTTTCGGTGAAACAGGCTCAGGAAAAGTATGGATGTTGGTACATATTTTTGAGTCAGTTTTCTTCTGAATGTAGTGACCGAAGGAGTAACCATATAAGCAGGCTGCATTTGGCTGGTATGTCCACAACTTTCTTTCAAATTTAATTACATAAATTCTGTTTTATCTTCATCATATTACAGTGAAACTTCTATAGATCGAATATTAATTTTTCTTTCGATGTAACAAGCACGGGGAAAGATTTTCAGGGAATATTCTTTTTCTAGTAGGGAATTAATTGTGTATTCACATCAAATAAATGACACAGACATGCTCTAACCTTAATTACGGAATGTATTTATAAAATGAAGAATATCAAAAGCTCATTAACCAGAGCTTGAGAAATTATGTTTTGTGTCCAAGATATAATAATTACTTCAGTTTTCTTATTTTAAGACGACTACATCTTTACTTTTGTGAGGGCTTTGATATTGAAATTGCAATTCGAAATATGGAAGATTTACTGTTCAACAATAATTCTTTACAAATTATATTATTTTTATTCAACGAAATTAAATGTTGCTCTGATATTAATAAAAATAATTGGTGTTTTTTTTTAAAAAAAAGTTACATACGATATAATGAAATTAGTAAAACAGTTACTTAATATTATTGTAAAATGGCGATTTTTAACCAGAGATGGCGGTACTATTTTTCTAAGTCTCTATTGCACGAAATTCAAATACTGTTCCTATAAATTCAAATCTAGCGAGTTCACTTTCAGAAAAAATAGTTTATAACATTTAAAAGTCATTTTGTTTGTGCCTCTTCTTTTATTTTCTATTAATTTTGTTTTCATTGTAATGATAAGCTATTACAACAATGAAGACAGGAAAACATAAATTATAGCGCAGACAGAAATCTTTAAGTAATTATCAACTATCTTCTCAAAAATCTTCCAACTCGCTAGATTTGAATTTCTAGAAGCAGCATTAGAGATATAGTTAGGTGATGATGCTATCTATTATTAGACATTATCTTTCAGTTGTGATGTAACTAATGACAAATCAAAGCACAATTTTGTAACACGTTATAGTACTAGTTACCTAGCGGTAAATGTAAAATTATTTACCATTCGTGGGGTTTACAATCAACGAGGAGTTGAAATCATGATTTTCAGAATATTGACAGTTCTTGTAAAATTAAAAATCAGCTATTTCAAACATACATTTAAACAAGAAAGTAATGATATTATCCTTAACGTTTTTTTTATTCTTTGTGTCAATACTTTTAACTTGCTTTACGACATTTTGTAAATACTAGCGAGGCTCAGTTAGTTTCACTAAAGGCTTACTTCACTATCTTTAGTAATTTACACAGAAATATTGAATATTAAGTTGTTGTTTTTTTTGTACGAAATTGCAATGCTGCTCCTACCAATTCAAGCCTAGAGAGTTCAAATTTTCAGAAAAGAACGTTCATAACCATTACGAGTTCTATTTGTGCCTATTTTTTTTTTATATATTTTCCTTTTTGTTCATTGTTGAAAGAGCTTCATTGTTATAAGATACTCACAACAATCAAGTGATTTCAACAATGAACAAGTAAAGAAAAAATCGGCACGGATTGAACGATTGAAATGGTTATGAATTTTATTTTTGAATTTGTAAATGTATAACATTGCAATTTTGTACAACGAAAAAAAAACAACAGATTAGTGCTGCCATCTTTGCTTTACACTGACCTCAAAGCTTTTCTGTATGTTCACTTCCACATTTTTCTTTTAGATAATTGAAAATTATGAAAAGACAAAGCTAGTATTACAATTTTGGAAATTTAACAAGATAGTATGGAACTCTTATGATGTGAAGTTATAAATGTTTTAGGGAAACTTACTTTTTTACCTTATAATATTTCACTACGTACGAATTATGACATCATGAACTAGGTAACTTGAACGTTGAGAACCTTAGTGCCCATTTTGTGTTCATTAACTCCATCAATAATGAATTTGAGTTACAATAGTGTTAAATACTTTATAATAACTTTTGCAATTGTTGTAGAAAACAAAAAAAAAAAAAAAACCATTACGCTTTCACTGCATAACGCCATTTTTACTTTCTAACATTTCTGGTTTTTGGGAATGTGTTCATTTCTGTACCAGACAATAACAGTTTTAATTAAATGTAATATTTTGTTAATTTTTATGACACAAAATGTTAATCTTTGAGTTTTCAATAATATCCTGAAGACGAAACACTGAGTGCGAAACGTCGATAACTGCACACGTTATAAGAAATTCTAAAGTTACGTAACATATATTACTATATATATATATTTTGTTTGTTTGTTTCTTGAAGTAAATTTTAATATTGTAATATCACAGTAGGACAAACTTCAGATCTTTTTAAATCCTGCTGTCATTGCGTACAGTTTCGAACTGTCGCTTTCTGTGAATTGTTGAATTAACCATAATTTGATGATTTTTCCTAAACAATTCATAAATAATGAATATACCGGTACAGTACCTGTGATGATTGCTAGGACGTCACGTGACACAGTACACAATGCGCATACAATGCAAATGATATTACATTATTTATTTTCAAAGAGGGTTGCACTTTAGATAGTCCCCCGGATCGTTTAAAACAGAAAACATTAGGGTAAAATGAGCTAGCTAGCTTAACATTAACTGAAAATCTCTCGAGTACAGATCCGAAATAATGCACTGAACTTGGAAATTCCGGGGGAGTATCCAAAGAGCATCCCTAAATACTTAAAAGAGTAATTAGCTCTGAGAAATATGTATTTTAGTACATGTAGCAATTTATAAACAGTGTTACCAAAGTCAGACAATTCTCGCCAACAAATAGATGCAATCTAAAAATAGCAATGTACATATCATTAATAGAAAATTTCACTTTACAATGGCTAAATGTCTGGAGATGTACTAGTGTTAGATTTAGCTGTAATATAGCTAGGTTAACAAAGCTGATTTTAAAGCTTCTGCTAAAACTTCCACTAAAATGTCAAATTTCACGAAAAATCCTGCAAAACCAGAAGTCTCTGTAAATTTTGTTCCGCAGATAACTAAGATTAATACATCACATTTGTTCGAGAAACTATATTTTACTTTTAACCCACAAATTAACGAAACAATGTTTTATTCTAATTCATTGTTAATTTTGTAATTTATGTAATTCGTCGCCTTCATTTTATATGTGTAATTGTACGTGTATTCTCAAGAAGTTGTACGTAGTCTCATGGATTATTAAACCATTTATCCAACCAATACAGGGATATAATGTTAACGCTTAATATTTTCGGAACTTCTTAACACTAATTAAAATACATTAGGAAACGGGTGGATTTTAGATACTCCCCGGCTGCTTTAATGACCTAATATAGTCTAATCTAACCAAATATTTATACAAATTAAATCAACTGAAAGTTTAGCTAACTTCAGGACTATTTTAATAATCTAAGCTCTTTCCACAAATTAAAGGATCCGGGGAGTAGCTAAAGTACAACCGAAAATTCTATCCACAAATTAAAGTTCAACCGGAAAATTCGATATTTTAAATATTAAAATGCTTATTTACAGCATTTTGTTCTCTTACTTCAAAATATGGCTTTATCATCAGTGTTATTTGATTTCCTCTAACTTCAGTTGACGTATTTCAGTTCTACAAATGAGCAGTGTTGCCAGTATCAGAATGTTAACTATTTGTACATAGAGCTAAAATTATCGCTGTAGAAACTCATCTCGGGAAGTACATGTTCATTAAAATATGTAAATTAAAGGTCCCTGATAGAGAGCCTTCAAACGTAATTATACTAATAATTCATAAACATAATCCAAGTAGAAACAATTGTATATTCTGAATGAAAGTAAAACTAATTTCTATTTGTGATATTGGGTGTCTTAATGGTTATTTTTTTTTCGGATTAAATATTTTAATGGATTGAAATCGAAGTATTGTCCAGCAGAGTACTCCCTTCCTTATACATAAATTTACCTGCATTACTCATCAATGTTCCTGTGGGAAAAATCAATAGATCTTATCTAAAAGTTTGATTTTCCATATTTCTGTTAAAAATGAAGCTTGGAAATGCTGCTTGTCAGTAATTGTTGCTTTTATTAAACAAAGAAGAAAAATTATTTTTACATAATTATTTTTATAGATATGATTTATCACCTTGAATTTGTTTATAAATGATACTGTAAAGTATAAACACATGTATGATCCTAGGAAATCAGGTGTACAGGAAATTATTTGGCTATATAATAAGGATTATGAACGTTAAGTTTTCACAGCTGTATTATAGTTCTACTTAAAATATAGGCTTGAAATATATCCCATTGCATTGTACATGCTTTGCAGTATGCTTTGAAGCTATTCGATATTCGCAACATCTACCAACAAAAGAAAAAGAAAAGCTATTTACAACGTAGCCTGTTGGGGGAATAAAAATAGGCACCTTAACATTTACCTTCCAGAGCCAACGAGATATGCATGGAGCTCTACAATAGTCGAGGGACAGGGACAATAGATATTAGTTTCGAAGGGGTTCGACGGTTTACAGGAAGAGTATGTGGTCGGTGTATTAAATCTGCATAATAATACTTTAGAAGTTTAGGAATTATCTGAATTTCGGATGTAATCCACAGGAAATAGGTCATTGGCAAGATACATGAGTTTGCAAATTTGCAGTCTCGGCGAGAGATGGCACTATGAAATACCAATTCGTAGGTAGTTGGTTTGAAATTAATAGAATGGCATCATATTTTTCCCATTCTAACTGTTAAAGAAAGGAAATACAAAGGTTAAATCTAATATTTTGGACTGTCCCTAATCTGCGACATATTTCAGAAAATAATTTAATATACTGCGCCAATCGGTAAAATTATTTCGCGAATGGCAGTTGAAAAATATTGCTTTAATGAAATTCAAAACCGTGCATTCTACTACGGATTAGTTCTACATTTGTACCTAATAATCACTAATAGATGTTTGATTAAATATTTACTATTAGAGAAGTTCGTTGATGCTCAAAAGCAGTGCCACGGAGCTCTGAGTAGGTAAACCTTTTGAACTAAATTCGTTTACGACTGACGAATATAACCGCCCGTTGGTGCGGGAGTTAAAAGAACGCGTTAGGTCCTATGAAATGGGGCCATTAAGGATATTTGGTGAGACCGTACGTAGTGTATGAGGTTTGTATCGTTAAATCACGGAGCAGACGGTGTGAATTTGTATAGCAAATATACAATCATTCATTTTGAGCGTTGACCTATATTGGTTCGATCCAACTAAGTCCCATATTCAAGTGACATCAATGAAGATGTGGGAAAGGGAAAGGAATATGGGAAGAAAGTGGCCAGGGATCTATTTTGAAGGTACCATCCCGGTATTAGCGAGGAGTTGCAGAAAAAGATCCTGGGAGAAACCGGGGACCTAAGTCAGGACTCTGAGAGTGAATCCAAGACCTCCCGAATGCCAAGCAAACGTTCTATGAACTGAACCATAGCTGCTCTACATAATACATTTTTTTATTCAAAACGTTAGAGCTTTTTTTTTAAAAAAAAAGAGGAAGAAAATAAATATAAAACTCCACCTACCTTAGACAATACTGTTCATGGGAGTATTACTTATATAGACATCATCAAAACGGCCACCTAAAAAAGGACGTAAATGAGATAATGATCAGTAGAAAAAATGTATGATTTCCAGTTTATTGAAAAGAAATGTTATTTTGTATTTTAGCAGTAGTACACAAATATTGGTACTATATTACATTGTACTTACATTCAGAAATACATATTATCTAGAAATATTTAACGTGTTTTTAACAATGGACTAGCTGGTGCATTTTTGCAGCGTTGCCATGCCAACAGTACGGAATCTGTCCAAACAACGTGAGATACAGATAAAAAAGCAGCGATAAGGTGTCATTGCGCTATCCACGTTACACCATCTTTCAAAGAAACTCGTCCAGTAGACCAAGTGCAGATATGGATGGGTTATTGAGCCAATCAAAGAGTATTTGTTCTCTACAGATGTTTCTTTTGTGAGTTGCCGTGGTTCAGGCGGTAGGGATGTGTCTTTAAAATTGCTCCTTCTCGATGGAAGTTTAATCCAGAATTTCAGAGTCCGTAGCAATTATCGCTAAGTAATAACACGATGGGAAAGTATCTGGTATTCCAGTCGAGAAATCTGGAATATAACTTCTGGCAGATTTAGGCGTATCTACGTTTAGATTTAGATTTAATTGAAAACCTAAGAGCAGGGCTGGATTAAGCTATCTGGGGCTCTGTTAGGGTCGGGTAAGTCATTTACCTTTGGCGTGGCCCCTAAACGAGGGGCCCTGAGCTGCAGCCCTTTTAGACCCCCACCCTAATCCGTCTGTGGAGGGACTGGATTTTTAGGTAGAGGTATGAAATCCAAGTGTTTGTTACATCAAACCTCAAAACTATAATTCTTGCAGAATCTTAAGGTTGACAAGCCAATCGTTCTTATTATGTACAGTGGAAGAAAGAATAAGGGGATAAACCACTGGTCTTTCAAGGTACCGCCCACACATTCAATTGGAGTGAGTGAGTGGGAAACCAAAGTAAACTTCAGTCTGAATGGCTGGTGCCAGGGCTCAAACCGGACTCTCCGGAATACGAGGCGAAGACGCTTTTACAGAGCCACCACCACATTCTTTCATCTGTTCTATTCCGTGACGTAAGTGGCTTCGAGCGCACTGTAAACTGTAAAGTTCTGTTTTATGGACAGCATCTTTATGGAAAGCCAAATTGGTTCACCTTGGCCTGGAGCTTCTGGTTATAAATGTGCTTTCGAGCAGAAGACTCATCATCATCAACATCAAACTTAATTTACTGTAGAGAACAGACAAGTAGCTATAGCAACACGAATACATTTCCAGGGTCAGAGCAAAGGATAGTTGGCGGCAATGACCTTTATGATTTGTCTAGATACCTTACCTTCCTTCGTCTGGAGAAACTGAGGGGGAAAACTGGACAACCTTAGTATGACTGGCAGCGGATTCGAACTTGCTGGCAGATGATTAATAAATTCAGTGGATGGTGCAGTAAATTACAGGGGCTGGGCACAGCAGCATTTCATTGAAGTGTGAAAAATAGTTACTTCTAGGATCCGAAAGAATAAAGGATCTTAAGTCTAGTACTATCCCGGTGGTCGCCTGGTGAAATTCCGCAAAATCCTGGAAAACGTAGTCATGAATGCAGTAGCAGGACACCTACATCAATGCCTCTCCAACTCAACAATACTGCACACAAATATTCTAGGCATACGTAACGAATATCGATTGCCATGATGATATGGGAAACATCCCTGATGTTCCTGAATGAAGTGCTTAGATTATTCTCAGAATATCCTTATCTGTTCCTAAATGCCCTGAGACGTTTTACGTATATTGGGAAATCTAAATGGATAATCCTGGGACATTCTACGTATATTGGGGATCTAAGTGGATAGTTCTGGGATATTCTACGTATATATTGGGGATCGAATTAGGTAGTTGTAGGTCATTCTACGTATATTAGGGATCTAAGTGGAGAATCCAAGGACTATGTATACTGGGGATCTAAACACATAATCTTGGTTCATTCTACGTGTCTTGGGGGTCTGAATGAATAATTCTGGGACATTCTATGTATGTTGGTGATCTAAATGGATAAACCAGGAACATTCTACGTATATTGGAGATAAAATGGATAATCATGGGATATGCTGTGCGATCTCTGAATGTTGATGTTTCTACGAATTCTTTATATTTTCGTACGTCGCGAAACAATTGTTATTATCACAAAACTGTCGCAATAAATGACCAAAAGGTTGCTGGAAACAGAGGCTTGCTATGAAACGTTACAGCAGGGGCATCCCGCATCTTACTTCCTACTTGGAAGAAATGAAACATAATTTCACGTACGAAATCATACTTCTCGTATCGTTTTCGTGCTACAAGTGTTCATACTTATTGTTAACACGTAACGTATATTACACGTACGCTGTTAATCACAAATTGCAGCTGTGCATGTTCTTGTATTGACGTCATCGCAAGCAAACAAGCTAAATCGAACAGCACGTATTGAAAAGGCGTCAAAACAATATTGTTGTGGTGATCAAAATGTTTTTATTGAATATGATTCTTCAAGTTTTCACAGACAGTGGTGTCAGAACAGGTAGAAACTGATTTCAGATTTGAGGGCAGTGAGGGTGTCTGTTTTAAATTTCATAGTTAAAGCTGGCAGGTCCTTTCCATTAGCTTAGTTTTCTCCATTTCATGAATTTAAATTTAATACGTGGTCATCGAAATTTATTTGTGTTTGAACTAAATTGAATTTGTTTAGCCTATAGCTTAGACCGGGATAGGGCACGGAAAGGGATTGTGGAAGGAGTAGACAAAGGCCTAGGTTGAAGGTACCATCCCGGTATTTGCCTGATGTGAAAGGAAAGCCTCATCCAGATTGGTCGGCCGCTGATATCAAGACTATTGGACCTTTCAAATGCGAACAAAACGTTCTACCAACTGACCCATGGTCGCCCGGTATTGTATTTGACTTTTTTTTATCTAAACTACACAATGGCCTGTAAGCAACGTCTCATGGATGATGTTTCTCGACGAGAATTCTTCCGAAGGCAAGGATGGGAAAGCTAGAGACCCGGGTCTTATTCCAGGTTACCATTTCTGCATTCGACTAGTGAAACTGGAAATTTCATTCTGAAGTGTCGGCGACAATGTCGAATCTGCGTACCTCCCTTGTAAAGATCTGAAGTTCGCGATGTGTACTTAGGCCTACTATGCCTATTGAGGCCAAGTTATAGATTCTGTTTAAAGTTACAACGATCAAAACTTGTCAGTTCCTGGTATGATTGCGGAATGTTCCTTCTTTGGGCTTCATTAGCAGCCGTGGAAGTACAGATAGTAATGAGGAAGGGTCGTTTTAGTGGCGAGAGACAGTACCGTTGTTCTGTGCGTTAGTACTCGGCTCGTATTGAAACCAGACCATGGTTCGAAATCCATCTTCATAGTAGGTCGTACTCTTAGGAGCAGCGTGTTTGATGTTAAAGAGTGCCGGCCGTGTAGCCGTGCGGTCTGCGGCGGTAGGCCAACGACTCGAAGGTCCCGGGATTTGAGTCCTGGCGGGGGCATGGGTTTGGATTTTATAATGGCTAAAGGGCGAATCGTGACGGGTCGAAGTCCAAAGTTACTAGACTGGCCCATATGAAAATAAAGTTTACCTCTTTTTTTTTTTATCTCTTAGAAATAACTGGTTTGGATACGTCGTAAAATTGACTTGTGAAATTGGAAGGATTATACGTAAAGTCTCCCGGTTTATTTCTCGAACTGTTCATGTTCCCAGTCTCACAAGCCAAATATTGAATCTGAGACCTGATTGATTTATTAAATTGATATTAACATCGGGTGGTGAGATTTGAAGGACCGCACCTACAGTTTTTGATACAGTGGACGCCGCCATGGCTCAATAAACCTCCACGAGACGTGAACCAGTGACCACGCACACAGAGTCTGAGACCCGTCACCGTGTAATCTAGGGACCCTGGGTTTGATTCACGGTAAGGACAAAAATAGTTCTGACTACATCTAAAAAATAAGACATTAAGATTATATACACCTGATGGAAGGTAATGGTAATCCCATATCTAGTTATTTCCAACCGAACATTGATCAGTATCGAGAGCTTCCCTTGATTGAATTCCTCTTACATTCAGCTGTTTCAGAGTTGCTTTATCGAATAGAAAAATGAGTTTAAGGTTAATGTAAAGCAACGATCTCCAACAAAAGATGGCAGCAGTACTGTCTTATATTTCTAATGTATTTTTATCGTTGCACGAAATTTCAATGCTGCTCCTACAAATTCAAACCTAGAGAGTTCAAACTTTCAAAGAAGAAAGTTCATTACCATTTTAACAGTTCTATCCGTGCTGATTTTTAAATTTCGTTGTTGTTCATTGTTGAAATCGCTTGATTGTTGTAGTTAATATCCAAACCTATAACAACGAAGCTCTTCCACCAAGGAACAAAACTGAAAGTTTGAAAACTCTCTAGGTTTGAATTTGTAAGAGCAGCATTGAAATTTGGTGCAACGATAAAAGTAGATTAGAACTATAAGACAGTACTGCTGCCATCTTTTGTTGGAGATCGTTACTTTACATTAACCTTACGAGAATTGAACCCCTTTTATCCAAAAGGTTAGCGTGTTCATTTTCTGAACTTATAAATCACTGGTTCAAGTACAGCTTGGGTGCATTGAATGGAGTGGTTCGAATCCCACTTTGTCAAAAACAGTAGGTTGCGTGCTCAGAAGCTTACGAGAGAACATTAATAAAAATTTATTCAATAACATTGAAATATAAGAAATATTTGATTGTAATTTCTAC
>JAGDQP010028081.1:0-24433 GCA_022664845.1 Lepisma saccharinum
AAGTGGGAAAATGACGAGGTTATGATGTATAACCATTTTCCAGTTGTATAACAGTAAACAATACCTGGTAATAGTGCATTAAGGTGTTACTCCTTTCAAACTCATTTCAACGAATCGTAGTAGACAAATGTCCGGATTGCACTTGAATCCCAGTTGATGATATATAAATTTATCTGTTGATCGTGAACTTAGTTACGTTCAATTTTGTTTATCTCGCCGCATAGCCACGCTATTTCGAGGTACATTCTTTAAAATTCACTACCACTGATTATTCGCCTACCCAAAGTCAGATGTGAGCTTGAACTATCGGGACCCTATCAACAAGACGCGTTACGCGGTTTAGCCACCGTTTGCTCTGTGCCGCACCAACAAGTAAGTCTTGCTGATAGGGGAGAGACATAATAATTCCTGCCTTTCACTCTGTTTCATTTGTCTCACAGTAAACTTTAAATAAAATGATATGGCAAAGTGATAATTTTCTTTTTTCAAGACTGAATCCAGGTCTGCAAAAACCTTTTCTTTTTACGTAGGCTTTTGGCATAGTCATGACACAGAGTAAGTGTTATAGATCAAATGAAAGCTTTTTATTAAGATCTGTCAACTGCGGTAGCTAATTGAGGAGCTTTTTTTCAAAACGCACATGTCCAGTGGGGTAAATTTTTCAGTAGGCATAAAAATGTATTTCTCAGGGAGAACACGCACTTGTGCGAATGAGCTACTGTTGTAACTAGAGAGTGCCCCTAGTTACAACATTAGATAAGTCGCACAATATAGTGCTTATTCTCCCAGAGAAATAAATTTTTACGCCTACTGAAAAATTTACCCCACTGAACATGTGTATTTTGAAAATAAGTTCCTCAATTGTTATCTCTTTCGAATTTAGATAAAATGGTAATTATAGCACTCGGGGAAATTGAAACTTTTGTAACCTAAAACCAGAATTTAATTGGTAAAGCAACAAGGATACTACAGCGGGTCCCAATATATTGCGTGAATGATACGTTGTGAAACCTCCTATCCTCACAACATTTCATAAAGTGTCAACACCATTGACGTTTTCACAACGCATTATTTTGAGTCAATCGTTCATGTTTTAGTATAGTGATTACCGATTTTATCCAATCTTCAAAAGTATACCAATTGGCTAATTACATCTAGCGATTGCTCTTATCAAACGCCATCCATCTCTTTGGGCACAATTTCGACCAAATTTATCATACACTAACAAGGTTTTTCGTACACTTGACTGTCACACAACTGGAAGATGTTTCGCTACTACAATGTTATGTCAAAGAAAATAAGAAGAAGTGAATCTTGCTTTATTGTGCATTGTGTACAAAAATTCCCGTCCTCCAGCCTACTTGTCAAGTGGCAGCACAAGTCTAAGATCACGTAATACTACCGAGAAATGCCATTGGCGGGAAATTATTAATTTTCACTGGCTAAGATGTCAATGAAAGTTTGGACCAAATTAGTCGTTATGTTTCATTAAAAAATGTTTAATACATTTAATATTGTTTACATTCTATATTGGTTTATAGTTTTTTTTATTCTTTAGAAATAGATTGTTCTTTATCTCATCTTTGTTCTCTTTTCTCTTGATTTTATATCCATTTTCGTCAGTACAGGTAAAAGAGTTATTCCAAGGTACTTACAAGTTCTTCTTCGTTCAGTTACATACATAAAAAAATGTAGGTTGGTTGGTTAGAAACAAGGATGTTCTAATAGAGAATTTGCTTGTAGCAATCTCATGCGCAGCGAAAGAATGAAGCCATAAGACAACTGAGCATCGATCGAGGCGACGTACCTGATTGGTTAGCGAACAACTCGAGAGCTTGTTGCCATCCTTGTTAGCCGAAAACAATGTTTTTGATTGGAGTAAGTAGGCTAACTGGACGGGACTATGCTGTGGCGTTTGGCTTCATATTCTTGGAAAAATCGCATATCCTCTATTAGAACATCCTTGGTTAGAAACTGAAGACACCAGGTCTGGCCGCGACTGTCGCTACTATCGAGGTATACGTGAGAACTTCTAGAAATCACTTATTTTCTTTGATTATGTTTTGTAACTTCAAAAGTGTTGCGACCTTATCACTATTTTACCTTAATTACTCATGAAATATTAAGAAAAGTATCCCCTAGTGTATAGAGGATATCACAAACTTTAAACTCCATTAAATGACCCACTGTCCTGAAGCTATAAAAACAAACTTTAGCTCATAAACCGTAACCCTTACTCCTTAACGAAGATTAAAGTTGAGTACAAATGATACAATATAGGCTTGTTAAATTGACAATAGATGCTCTTTTAGTTCCAAACTAATGTGATAATCAATTGTTGATCATATCGTTGTATTACCTGAAGAGGGTACAATCTCCAGCAACATGCGAACCTGATTGAAATCGACTATGCAAGATTGTGGTTATTAAAAAAAAATGAATCAAAGTCATCTGGCGTATGAAATTAGGTCAAACAAGTCTCACATGCAGGGGTGCACTCGTAAATTTTCCAGTACCGGAACGTTTCGATTTTTACCGTATATTATACCAATAACTATGGAGTGAGGAATAGACATAAAACAAAATTGTTAATATTAACAAAAATATGTTAATAAGTTACAAAAACTTATCAAATGGATTAAAATCCTCCAAATTGGTTGGTTTTGCTTGTCTTGTTCTGGTGTCATCTGTAGTTTGGTGTTTCCGCAGCCACGTTTTCACATATGGCTGTAGATCCCAGTATCTCAAGTTTAGGCTACGCAATTTCACAACCATTAAACTTGACACATGTGACATTGTTAGTCTCTTATGGGTGGGGGTAATGATAAGATTCATTAGACTCAGTCAATATATTTTCTTGTAAAATGGAACAGTTTTTCTTCCAAAAAGCAGTACCGGCGTTCCGGTACCAGTACACCCCTGCTCAGATGTGCTTACTACAGCGCTAAGGGTTGACTTGTTTTTAGATAACCCCATAGTATGTAAAATCACAATTTTACAGTATTTTTTTTTTTTTTTTTTTTTGATAAATGATGTTTTAACTTTCCAGGATAGCATCATCCGTTGCCAACTCTTTCCTGGTTTTGTGGTAAAGGATTACTGTTTAGCAGTTAATTTGCTTTAATAGATTTAATACAGTGCGTTATTTAATTAATGTGCACTTCGGAAAATATCCTTTGTAGAACATAGGGTATTTCTCTAGTAAGCATACATGAGAAATGTATTTTGATTAATTTTGTAGTTATGAACAAATAACATGGTAACTTCCACGATAGCAAACGTTTATTCACACCATGCATAGAAGATGGATAAATTATTTAAAAAAAACATGGTTAAAAATTAGTGTACATAAAACAGGTTTCCTTGCAAGCCAACATTGAAAAACAAAAAACAATCCAAACGTCAATCCGCCATTTTGCTGTGCAGAGCTAGAATTGAGGAATGTGGTAAAGAATTAAAATGAAGATTTAGATTCGAATTCAGATTTTTTTAAAAAAATGGTTTACTCCGTAATTCTAACATCTTGGAAAATTTCAATGACGTGAAGTGTGAGGCAACCTGTTAGTTCTATAAATACAAAAAGCAGCGAACATCAACAAGGACGGGAGAAAATAGCAACATTTATACAACGAATTATAGCATCAGATCATAATCGTGAAGAACGGCAGTTCTTCGATGACGCTGGCAAAGGACACTGTTAGCGGCACTCTATGTCTATGCATATACTACAGCTAGTTTCGGATATAGCGAACTATAAGCCCGATGTTGATGCTTGAACTTTTGAAAGCTCTTTCCCAAACTAAGACACACATACACACACGCAAAAAAAGAAAAAAATGTCGGTAGGACCTTCTGGAACCCCTAGAGCGGTGCGAAAAATATATATAAAAATTTCACATTTCTGATGATATCACTGACCCAAATGGGTTGTACCGGGGGTTTTGAGGGTCAAATGCGGGGTCCAACAAGTTGGGGTAAATCGAAGCTTATTTTTTGATAGGAATTACCCGTTTTCGAGATATGACCAAAAATGGGCCTTTTGTATGAAGACCATGCACTTTTTTTAAAAATAGTCAGCCTTACAAAATAAGTGATATCAGTATAAAAAACCCTTCGGGGTAAAGAGAAGAGTGGCGCAATAATTCTACTCGCAAAAGAAGTGATATTCATTTTGCGAGTTACTTTCTTTGTGTCACTATGGCGGAAGGATACTACATCTATTAATTTTATTACAAAGGAAACACTTCCGTCATAGTGACACAAAGAAAGTAACTCGCAAAATGGATATCACTTCTTTTGCGAGTAGAATTATTACGTCATTCTTCTCTTTACCCCGAGGGTTTTTTTATACTGGTCGTAATTATAATATGCCAAATTCTATTTTCTCTTCACTTTTCCTGTCAAAAACATCCTTATATTATCATATCTATTATAATAAGTGTGTTAGGAACTATTAGTGGAGGTTAAGAAGGTCAGGTTCGACTCTCTTTTTTCCATTATTCCCGATAGGACGCCGCTATTTTAAACGTTCTCTTACGAACGTCTTTACTATTATGATCTTTACCATTGAAAATTTCATGAATATATCAACCCAAGGAGCAGACGAGACACTTAAAACTGATTTTCATGAACGCTTGCGTTGCTTGCTTTGCTTGCGATTAGGGTGAGTAGCCAATTAAAACACGTGTTTTATTACGTGTTCTTCGTGCAAGAGCTGAATTTCAAACATGCTGCCATTGCAGCGATTTGTGTGAATAGTCAATTGAAACACGTGTTACACCGCGTAATAAAAACTATCCCACGAAAGACCACGTGTTTCAATCGGCTCGCAAGCAACGCAAGCTTTCATGAAAATGAGCCCTAACACATGTTTCAACTGGCTATTCAGCCAAATCGCAAGCAAAGCAAGCAGCTATTCCGCCAGACCCCCCTATGGGGGATATTTAGCCCCAAAAGTCTCGACAACACCCTCATAACGTAATTTTTTTACTGTGAAAAATTAATAGAGACTGTACAAAATTTCACTTAAACCCTCCCAATTTTGACTTTACACTCCCCCAAACTGAAAATCCTGGCGGACACCATGAAAACAAGCAACGCAAGCTTCCAAGGAAAGCAGCCCTTAAGTCGTTTGTCCTTTTCCAGTCTAAACCAATATGGACAAAATTTTCGGTTCTAATTCAGTTTTTACGCTTAATATCGCTGTGCGACTCATTTTTTATTTGTTTAAATTCTGGCAAAAAAATGTAAATACTATTTGCAAAACTTTCTATTATATTTAGTACTGTATACTATTGTATGAATAACTCAGGAATTAGAACTTAAATAAAAAAACGGGCCGCATAGCGATAAGAAGCGTATAAAACTGAGTTAGAACTGAAAATTTGGTCCATATTGGATTAGAGTTTAAATATTTGCTCTGGCGTCTATCGTTCGACACTAAGCAGTTAGTCCAGTATCGTTACGTAGAGCTCGATGGTTGTCAGACGTGACGTCATTGGCTGAACCAAAAATATTAGAATTAGATGATAGGCCAAAATTGAAAGAACTGAAAGCGAACGTAACCAACTTCAGGCTGCCATCTTGGGACGCACAGTCAGAATTTAGGAGAGTTATATTTAATTGTAACTTTACATTTTAGTATGATAATTTGGTTAAATATATACTAATAATTAATTAAAGAACACAAAAAGAGTAAAATCTTAGTTTTAAATGTTAATTTAAGTCTTTCTCTCTTTAAATTCTGGTTGTACAGACCAAGATGGCAACCTGAAGTTGGTACGTTCTTATTCAGTTGTTTCAATTTTGGCCTATCATATAATTCTAATATCTTGGTTGAGTCAATGACGTCACGTGTGCCACAATATACAGTTAGTCGACTACCCAAGCAGCAAACGCACGTGAATATGACGTCATATTTACGTCAAAATTTGATGCGAAAGACGTCGAAATGACGGGTAAATGTCACAATTCAAACGACGTATGTAAAATTGCTCTAGTGAAAGCTTATTCCTATAGCTATTTGCTTCAAATAAACATATAAATTAACCAATTTGAAAGAAAACAATCGTTTGATCCCGTTACTTTTACATCTATATCAAATTTTGGATCAATATTAGCTCATTGTGTAATTTTTACTGAGCTAATATAATTTTTTTTTTATGAATCTTTAAATCTAAAATCAAAGTCATCTTATTTTGTACAAAGTTTAACGTTTTATTTGTTTCAAAGTGCATTGATCTTTTCAGGAGAGATCTCAGCAACAGCATGACTATAAGCTAATACATCACTTATCTACCGAGTCAAATATGGATCTTACAGCACCAGGTTTCTTGTAACGTAAGGCTGGCAACAAATTTATAACGTAGGCCTACTTTTCTTGCAGGCGCTCGCCGCGTACTTTACTTACGATTTCCATGAGTAGCCAATAGAAACTCGTTTTACAAGTAGAACATGTACTTAAACCAATGTTTTGATTGGGTATTCAGCCAAATCGCAAGCAAAGAACGCGGTGAGCGCAGACCTAGTACTACATTTCCGATACTGAAAAATTGCCTTGGGGCTCATTTTCATGAAAGCTTGCGTTGCTTGCGATTTGGGTCGGCTTTACGTGGTGTTTCGTGGTGTAGTTTTATTACATGGTGTAACACGTATTTCAATTGGCTATTCACCCAAATCGGAAGCAATGCAAGCATGTTTAAAAATCAGCTCTTACTCTATCTTCTAAAAGAAAAGAAGTACAAGTCTGAAATTTTGTGTAACGCTTAGATGGGTACAAGAAAATTTACTGGTAGTATGCTGAAGTATTTAAAAGAAATAGCCATGGTTTATAAACCGTATGTACGACAGTTTATTAAAAAAAATCAGTACAGCTCCAAATTATTTGCGTTTCACGCTCTCGCTTATAAACATAAAGGCTCATTTTCACGAAAGCTTAGGTTGCTAGCTTTCCGTGTGATTTGGGTGAATAGCCAATTGAGACACGTGTTACACTTACACTGTGTTAGAACACTCAATAAAACACATGTTTCAATTGGCTATTCATCCAAATCGCAAGCTTTCATGAAAATGAGCCCTTAATAGTATGAATCAATGAAATGAAAAATTAAGAGAAGAAAAAGAGTCAACTTGTGTAGAAGGAGAGGTTTATTGTGGGTTAGTAGTTCATGCACTCGTTGTTTCATGTCTACAATATCAACTTGAATTAGTTTATAAACCAGTTGTCTTCCTGAAGTTTCTCCACTGCTTCCAGACAGACATAATTTTGTACTTTCATGAACATATTAAAAAAAAAGAGGATTCTTAAGTACTAAGATGTAAGAACAAAAGATGTACTTTCTTTGCAAATCACAAGATATCGTTTTATTGTAAATGAATGTATAATTACACAAACTGTCTGAAATTTCTGAAATCACATGTAATCTTGTATATAACGGCGAGTTATGTGAAATTCTACGGACAGAAACAATTCTAAGAATGGTGCTAATTTATCTGCATCACGTTGTACTGTAGCATACTGGAGTGATCGATTACATTATTAATCGTGATAGTATCTGAAGACAGACACAAGAGCGATAAGTTAGTCACGTTTGTCCACTTATATTTTAATCCAAAGGAAACCAAATTTTCAGTTCTAGCTCAGTTATTCTTACTTGTTGTCGCGGTGTGGTCCTTCTATTTCGTATGTTACAAGCAGACCGTCAATGAGTAATACGGTAGTTTTCTATTGGGTCGACTAATGCTTAGGCGGTATGAAAATTGAAATATTGATTGTTTTAACTTTGTTGGCAACGCTGGCAACTGCTGCGTTCGAAGTAACTCAATCGTAATTCCAGTACGTAAATACTAAGTTTGATGCAGGAAGGTCCAACGATATGGAAGAAATACGAAAGTTTTGAAAGTTTGGCAACACCGAATCACTGATAAATGTGGCACATGTAGTCCATGAAATATCTCTATGATATATCCCAGTAAACTAAAATGCCAAGTTTGGTGCTGATTTGTCCAGGGAATGGAGGAAATTATAAATCTATTAATTTTTAAAAATTGTTTGGCAACACTGTGACATATGCGGATCCAGGAGTACCTCTCTGATCTGTCCTAGTATCTAATTACCAAGTTTTCTGCTGATCTGTCCAATCGAATGGAAGCAATTTGAAATATTGATTTTTTTAAATTGCGTTGGCAACACTGACAAACTGTGACGCCTATGTCGGACGGAATACCTTTCTGATCTCTGTCAGTATCTTAATGCCAAGCTTGGTGCTGATCCGTTGAACTATAATTTTTTCTTAATTGGTTGGAAACACTGACAACTGTGAGGCCTGGGATGCCCGGAATATCTCTCTGATATCTCCCAGTACCTATGCCAATACGTCTAAGAAGGGGCGCTGAAAGTCATGGACCTAGGGCGCATAGACTCATAAATCCGGCCCTGACTATCAGATGAATTTAGAGCCTGGTAGAAATTCCTAGCTTTTAAATTAGTGTAATTTACAATACTTTGCATTATATCTGAATCAAGGAATAACATGAATGTCTCAGGAATTGAATACACATTTCGAGATGAAATTGTCAGGGAACTTTTACTTCTCACTGAAAGACCTGACGGAATCCCTGATTTGACTAATACTTTATGCAACAATAATATAGTATTATTGCATTAATTTTGTTTCTACGTTACGAAAAACACAATTGCTCGCGTTAACAAAGATTGTTCAATTTAAATCTTAAAAGTAGTATTCTATCATAATAAACTGATAATGCTACTTATTGGAAAGGTTTAATAGGACAACGAAAGAAAAAACAGAAAAAGAAGTAAATCGTTCATTTTCGTATGACGATATCACTGACATCTAGTGTAAAGGTAGTGAGTGACATCTAGTAGCGGAGTGACAGCAATAAAAAAAATGTTTGAGATATTCTTCCATATCATCGAACTGGTGTGACTAGACCGGATTTTTTTGTTTCAGCGAAAGAACCGCATATCTTTTAAAATTGAAACAAGACAAAATAAATTTGCCTTGCTACCATCTCTGATTTGTATTCGAATCTGTTTTCCTATAATTGCTACAGCATTCACAATTGTCTGGACAACAGTCATCATTTTGCATTATTTGGGTCTGATTGTGGCAGTAGGAGTACTTTTGACACTAACAGTCCTATATCCACAAGTAGCAATAGTCACAACACCCATTATAATTTACTTGTGCTATAAGTTGGCAGTGCTTATTGCAATGCTAAGAAGTGGACCTGATTTTACATTTTTGTTCCACATCATAGCTGCAGATGATGTGGAACAAATACAGATTAGAGAAGAAACCAACAATGATGTGGAAGAATTCAAAATTATAGAAGAAACCAAAGGAAAGTAAGAACCATGAGAAACATGGTTGCTGTTATAAAATTACTACCGTTTTGTCCAATAAATTCCATAATGTGAATATTCAGTTGTTAGTGGTTGAATTTCAATTTGTTGCCTTTGGACAACTTTGGCTCAGGCTAGAATAGGGTAGGGGAGATAATATTGGAAGGAAGTTGGCCAGGATCTTGTTTGAAGGTACCATCCAGCATTTGCCTGATATGAACCAGAACACACCTCTTTCAGGATGGTATCGTTCCAAAGACCTTCCTGATTGCAAAGGCAACGCTGTACCCATTAAGCGCTACAGTCACCCAGTATTGGTGTTAGTTGTGTTTCCAGACATGTATATTTTATGGAGGAGGGCTCCGGGGTTTTCGAAGAAGGTCGAGGGTGAGCACATGTATAAAATGTGCTTCGACAGAAGTGGATACAGAAAGTTTATTGGCGTTTATAATGCCACCAAGCTTATTTCAACGTGTGTTAACAATTTTAGAATCATTTTAATGTACTGTATACGAGTAAGTAGGCCCTAAATGCTGATTCTCCCAGCATATACACAAATTAAATGCAGTCCGAAACCTACACATAATGCTTTTCGGTAGTAACATGTTTCCAGTTATAACGTAACACCTCCCTTAAATTACTGTTTCATCAATATGCACATCCGCCTAAAGTTCCCAGCAGCACATGGATGTCGGCAGCGATTAAATTCAGTCCACCCGAGCCCACCCTGAATTTAAACCCTGGATGTCGGCCGATATCAATAACGCATGATTTCGATTGATGTAGTTATCCGATGACTACAAGGGTGACTTCTAAGGTTACCAACTTTTTATAAACCCAACCCGGGAAACATCGTGTTCGAAGCAAAACAACAACAACAACCACCACAACTACTACTACTACTACTACTACTACTACTACTACTACTACTACTACTACTACTACTAGTACTACTACTACTACTACTACTACTACTACTAATTCTACTTTTAAGTATGTACAGGGAGTTCATAAAGTCCTGCAGGACGGTGGAAGTCTAACTTGAAAACTATTGTTTTTTTTTAACAAAGAGTTTTCTGTGTACTTGCATCGATTTTCAAGGTTTCGTTTCTGCTTGTTGGGGTTCATCGCCAAACCTCCAGTAGGGCACCGCCGCATTTTGTTCTTGAAGTTCGTCAGTCTCCTAATGAACAATTTCAAGTAAGATGGATTGGTCGAAGAGGACACACACTTTGGCCTGCAAGATCACCAAACTTGTAACCTTGCGATTATTAGCTGTGGGGACATGTAAAGACCGAAGTGTATTCACAGAAACCAGCTAATCGGAACGACCTGAAGGACAAAATAGGTGATGGAATTCTGAATATCCCAGAGGCAGGATTTCCGCCAGGATTTTCAGTTTGCGGGCTGTAAAGTCAAAATTGGGAGGGTGTAAGTGAAGGTGTTTCTATCGATTTTACACAGCAAAAATTTTAAGGTTGGATAGGTGTTGTCGAGATTTTTTTGGGGGGGGGGGTTGACGGAATCACTACAAAGAGGAATTCTCACGCAATTCTCGGTTTACCAAAATGACTGCAGCAGTGTTTGGACGTGAATAATGCGCAGCTGGAGGTTTGGCGATCAACTTCGGTAGGCAGGGGAAGGACTTTGACCATTGCTGCAGGTACACACGGAGTTTTTGTGGATGGATTTGTTTCAGGTTGTACAGTTTTGGTTTCCTGCAGAAGTTTATGGACTCGGTGCCCACCCAGCATCATGATGCGACTGGGGAACTGTTGCGAAGAAAAGACAGCGGCGATCACAGTTGAGAGCTTCGGCTCTCCTCTCCCAACACGTTTGGTCAGCGTGGGAGCAGTAGACCACCTCCTCCCTCCGGGAGAGGCCTCATCCAGTAGTGGATTAAATATGGCTGTGAATATTATATATATATATATATATATATATATATATATATATAGATATATATATAACCGAAAACTGGGACTATCGCCCCAAAAGGCTTCTCCCAGTAACTGGGGTTAGATTCCGAAATTGCTAGGGCTTAAGGGAGCCGACCGGGGTAGACGCCTAATGTAAAATCCATACGTTCACGTCGTGGGACCTGTTAGTAACAAAAGCAATTGCTTGGCGAACGAACATGGATGGGCTGCTCACTAACCCGCATCAGCAGACAGAGGAGAATTTTTTCACCCCCAGTATCGAAAAAGTCGATGTGTACTCTTTGTAGCTAGGAATTTGGTTTTATCCAACATTTGAAGTGTCTTTGAGGAGTTGTTTTGTGCATTTCTTGACAGGATGTACAGGATTGAATAAATGCCTCTAATTTCACTTCTATCGTAGGCCAATAATAATAAGAACGTATTATTGTCTTCATTTTGTCTAGTCCCAAATGATATTTGTGTAGACCTTTGAAAATTTCAATACGATATTTTCGTGGAACTAAGTCTTCTACCGAATAATAGATATTCTGTTGAGTTGTAATTTGCTCTTTCCGTTTGAAGAGCTCTCTGTGTTCTTTCATTTGCTTATCCGGTGGTAAATGTCGAGGCTAACCTTATTTTACTCATTTCGTTATTTTGTTCAAGGTTCCATCATTATTTGTTTCTTGTGAAAACTCTTGTAGAATTGATGAATTAATTGTCCTTGAAACTTATTAGATAATCTTTATGTTCTTTATCCATCTTCTTTATGTTCATAGTATTGCTGCTTATGTAGTAATCTGGATAGACAATCGGCCACTTGTACGTTTTTGGTGTATTTTATAGTGTAGTCGTATCCAGATAAGAACAAGGCCCATCTAAGTAGACGAGAATGCGCAGAAGAGGGAAGAGGGTTTTGTTCTCCAAAACTTTGTTTAAGCGGTGTAGAATCGGTATGAACCTTGAAATGTGTATCGTATAGATATTGATGATATTTTTACTCCAAAAATCAGAGCCCAGGCTTCCTTTTCGAAGTGACAGTATTATGTTTGGCGCATGCTATTGTTTTCAATTTTCCGTGGCCATAACGGTTACACAATTGTACGTCAATAAAATAAGGACTTGAGTCACTTATTAACACAACTTCCTCCTTTGGATTAAATATTTGTATGATGTGATCATTGGTCATCAACTTTTTAATTTATGCAAATTCTTCTTCATGGTTATTATCCCAATGCCACGTTGTGTTTTTCTACAATATAGTTGTTAGTGTGTGCATCCGAGATGTTAGTTTAGGAACGTGTCGTTGAAAAAAATTCACCATATGAAGGAAAGATTTTAACATTCTCTGGTCTGGGACATTGTGTTATAGCATTTTTATGTTTTTCTATTGGTTGATAACCGTTAGCAGATAGTGTGTGACCTAAATATTCTAACTGGGTTTTGAAAAATTGGCATTTTCTTTAATTTTTATATTTAGTTCCTTACATTTTTGTAGGATAGCACAAGTACGTTGGTAACACTGTTGGACGCCTTTTTCCACAGATGATGACATTTGTTTAAAGTCAAGTCGATAATTTTTTTAATTACAAAGGGTGCGCAATTTAGTCCAAATGCTAATCTATTTTTCCTATACATTCCCCATGGAGTATTAATTACCATTAGTTGTTTAATTATCATTAGTCTCATTTAATTCAAGTTGCAGGTAGGCTTGATTTAACTCCATGGTCACAAATGTGTCGGCACTCTGCAACTTACTTATTAAATCATTGATCCTAGCAAGCGGGAAGGACATGTTCTTTATTACTGTATTTAGTGTCGTCTTGAAATCCGCACATATCCGAAGATCTCTGGATATGTGCGAGTATACTGTGCATTAAAAAAATTGTAGATTTGACACTTGCAGATAATTCTAAGTTAGATGCATTCTTCAGTTTATCGTAGAATGGGCCAATCATGATCACACTCGGCCAAATGTCTGGATTATTGATCAATTGAAAATCAGATTCTTTGACTTAAACAGGAGACGATGAGTAAGAATTATACTTTGCTTTTAATTTGTGTACACTTTACATTACAAAACTCCTGTTCCTTGAATGTGTTTTCAATAATAATAATAATAATAGATGAAGGAAAACAATGAGAATAAGACGGATAATAAAACAATATACAAATAAATATGCAAAAACAATAAGAACGGAAGGGAGCATGAAGGAGAAGATAAAGAAGAAATGGACTGCAGGGAATCATATGCTTTCAAGCTCGTCTTCATGGTTGGCGAAAAGGATAGAGAAGTGGCAGGTGAATCAGGATTAAGAATTTTCGGGATGCTGACACGGAAAGTTTCATCAAATGTGTGGCTGTGATCTGCAGTGTGTTCTGATATGCGTAGAGCAGGTAGTTGTGATTTGGAGGACTAACGATGGTTTTTGGTGGAGATGGATTTCTCCAATATAGAAGGCGAAACATAAGTTATCTTAAGAGGAAGATAAGCATGGAGATAACTCAATCGAAGTGAATTTGTTAGTGACGGAATAATCGAAGAGCATAAAAATTAAGACAAGTTCTGCACCGTGTATTATACATCCCAGCCGAAGCACGCCCCACCGAAACAATACCTACATTCCTCTCAAACCTTTTAATTGGCGCTATATTGATGATATCTTCTTAATCTGGACCAATGGACAATAACTACGAAAATAACTACTGCAAGACTTCAATTGCACCTTTGCCATCAAATTCGCTGCGTGTTTCTCCAGGGAACACAAAACTTTCTAGATGTTGATGCCTGGCTCTAGAATAAGGGATTTGAGATTGGCGTCCACAAGAAATCTACCATCATCATACAATATCTCCATTTCAATGGCTCCCATCCATACCATACTAAACGCTTCCTTCCATACGATCTTGCTGTCCGGGGCACCCGTACCTTCTCCTCTGACGATTCACTTCAAAATTATTTCAGTACTTTTTCCTCAGCTCTTATCGACCTTGGATACCCCAGTCACCTCATCCGTAACAATTGTACCGTACCAAGAATAACATAAACTCCAACCAGCGTTCCCGCGAAACTTTCTCCGCCCAAAGTCTTCCCACTTAGTGCCATTCTAGTTTTCAAGTACTGCAAAACTCCCTTAAAGTAGCGCATCCCATCCTGCGAGCGTCACCTGAGACTTAAAGAGCTTTTCCTTCGTACCCCAAGAGTATAAAGCCCTGCCTCGAAATTAGAGGTGGTCCACTGGCCGATGACCAGTAAAAATTTTCAAGGGCTAGTAACTTAAATATGTCAGTGGTCCTGTGAGCCAGTGCTTTCTAAAGTTCTAATATATTAATGAACATATCTGTGGGTCATATTTAACGTTTTATCGAAGTGCTTTCTGTTTTCAGAAACAAAAATCGTCAAATCGTAGAATCTTAAGAACTAATATATCAACTGATCAACACTTCTGCCGTGACTGTTTTAGACAAGAAACATACGCCGATGCAACGCGGATACGCCGTCTTATCACTGGATCCACATTGTGTAATTATGACGTTTCTCCAGCAGTATCCTACTTTATAGACAAAAGAGAAAGAAGCAGACGCCCCAATATTTCTCCCTACGACCCCAGCAGATTATTCCGAAGGAGATATTTAGTGTAATAAAAACAAAGTAAGTGATAATTCATACATAAGGCATTCCTATTTGTTAAGCACGGTCTTGTTTGCTTTGACATAAAATTTTTACGAGGCTATAATTATACTTTCGTATTTAGTATCCTATACAGCCCTGTAGCCTAAATGAATATAATAAAGTGGACTAAAAAGTTACACTGATTATAACGATTTACTGATCTGAAAAAGGGTCAGTAAGAATTTAGTAGGACCAGTGAAGATAAAATTTGGTGCTACCAGAAATAAAATTCGAGCCCTATATAAAGCAGACCTCCGAATCTCAATACAACCCTGACCAGACCCGTACAGTCCGCTCCTCCCGAAACGGATACATGTACTGAACCTTGCTGAAGAACTTGTCCTCTTTTCGATCCCAGTGCGACTTTCAAACATCTCATCACTCACAAGACACACTCTTTTCCTCATTTCTTTCATCCTTATTTTAATTCACCTCTTACGCTTTAACCTATATTACGACTTCTACGTTGGAGAGCCCAAATACCTCTAACCATCGTTACTTCTCTGGATCCCAACTGCCTCATCCAGAACAGTAGTCAAGGCGAGGGGAGGGAGAGGGCTCAATCCCCTAAAATTTTTCTAGCCCTAACACATATGAAATACTTTTCATATATGTATGAAAAATATAGGCTAAACATACACTTCATAAAATTTTCATAATTTTCTACAGATGCTATTAAATGTATATATTATTGGAACAACTGTGGGTTTTTATACAGTATATCCTATTTCATTATTTTCGAATTGAAAATAACTCTTATGGACCAAAAAATCAACACTTTATACATAATTCTAGAAGTACTTCCCTACAGCAAATTTCAGAAAACGTGCTTTCGACCAGCCCTGACAAAGTTGCAAATTCATTTGGAAGCTTCTTTGCAGTGGCATAGCAAGGAGTGTGCAATGGTCCTGGACCCCGCGACCCCTCCGATTGCAAAGGAGTAATAAACAAAAAATAAAAAAAAAATTAAGCAAATAAAATAATTTGAACGTAAATAAAATTCGAAACACAAATTCAAATGCGAAGCTATTCTATACCTGGCAACGCTGCAAGAGCACTTTGTACACCACGCGGCTGTCCTAACTGAAACCTTCTTTCAGGTGATGCTGCAAAATCTTCAACTATGGCAAACAGTTTATTTTTTTGGCTTAATACAGAAAATATACACTCTTTTCTCGAGATCTTTTAAAAGATGTCCATATTGGACAAAAGACTCCATATTTCTCTGAAACCTCTATTTGAAATACTTTGGGGATGCAGACAGGATAATGTTAAAGCTATAAGATTACAGTTAGATAATACTTGTGAAGCAACTGAAAATCTTAATAACACATGTGCTAGTGAGCGAATGTGAATCAGTTTTAAATGAAAAATACAACCTTTGAGTTTTTACTTTCACTGATTATATGGTATGATGTCCTCTCTCACGTTAACATGGTGAGTAAAACTTTGGCAAAATATTGAGACTAATTTACCATACATTTAAACACATCTTCAGGAATTCTGTGTTTGGATTGAAAAATTGTTTTCAACAAGTTTTCCGTCAGCATTAGAAGTAGCATGGGAAATATGCAAGGACGAGTAAATATGACATTGCACTAACATTCCAGGAAACACGAATTCCTGGCAAAAAAGAAATGTTTCAAGACAAGATGCTGATGAGCCTTTAGTAAACACTAAACAGTGATTCCGAATAGAATACTTCAATGTTATGATAAATGACAAGAATTGGCCCAATATACCGACACATGGTTTATGAACAATTTGTCATCTCTCAAAACAATATCTAAAGAGAGACTAGATTCGGAAAATGTTTTACTTCTGACAGAGATTGTGTTTGAAAGATTATGGTGTTTATTACCGACATCCTTTCATCCATATGTGGTGTTAAGGAACTGTTTATACGAGGGGTGCTCAAATGGAAAGGTACGAAACGACACTGTGGGTATAATCGATGTATTTATTCAAAAGTAATCACCAGAAGAATGGGCACAACTATCCGACTGTTTCACAAGCCGAAGGTTTCCAGTTCCCAGAATTCCTGTGGTTGTGACAGCAGCCAGTAATCCACTGTGTCCTTTAGTTCGTCGTCCGAGTTGAAGCGCTTCCCTTTGAGATGATTTTTTAGCGGATCAAACAGATGGAAGTTGCAGGGCGATATGTCCGGGCTGTAGGGCGGATGCTGAATCTGCTCCCACTTGAACTTGTCCAGTACACTCAAACTCTCCCGGCCTTCACGAAAACGGGCACTCCACTTTCTCACTGACTTGTCAGACACACAGTCTCCCCCGTATACGGCCACCATCCGATGATGAATATCAGCCGGTTTAACCCCTTCCGCAGCCAGAAATCTGATAAAACCTTGCTGCTTCTCAATCGTCGAATTGTTCAATGTGAACGCCATAATTTCCTCACATGCACTGCAGCTTCAATTGGACGGAACATACAACTGTCTGATTCTCTCCTGCGTCATGTGAGAGGTTCCCGCGCATGCGCACAAAAACGCCGGACACAACATTCTCTTCCCTAGATGTCGCACTACGTTATCCCAAAGCGGCATATTCATATTTCAGTCGGTTTGGTGTTTTACGACGTTTCGTACGTTTCCATTTGAACATCCCTTGTACATATGGTGAGACAGAAACTTGGTGAAGCGTCTCCCAATGTTTGTATTTTGAACATAATTATTCTTAATGTTTCTATATCCGCTGCGTCCGCTGAGAGAAGGTTCTCGAGACTGAAGTTAATCAAGACTCTGAACCACCATGACACAGGAACGGTTGTCGGGATTTGCAGTTCTGTCCAGAGAGAACAATATCACCTCAGCTTTGGACTATTCAAAAGTCACAAGAGAGTTCATCTCCAAGAAAAGCAGAGAGAGGCGTTTTAAAGGTACGTGAAATAACTATAAAATATAAATGCTTAATACTTAATGTGATTATATTTTATTTTTCACTAATAATACCGATGTTACTATTTCTATTGGAAATAATAATAGTAATAATAAAAATAACATTTATTCCGGTTTATTTATATAGATGCAGTGAATTGAAATTGAATCTTAACCCTAAATTAAGTGGAAAGGGCTCCAAACTGTCGTCTCGCCCAGTGCTTCGTGTAATGTTGCTACGCCGCTGTTCTCATGTGAGAAATATTACAAAATAAATAACCAAACATGAATTAACAACGTCTTGTGGTAATAAAAGGCCATTGTTAGACGTATCGGGTAAGGTTCGGAAGGTGCATGCCAATTTTTATAAAATTAAAGAGGAAATCAGATATGTTTGCGAGTGTCACCTGAAGTAAGTTTCATATATAAAAAATATGCTCTCTCAAAAAATATATACTCTAATAAGTAAACATTGAAGTATTTATTTCCATAAAATAGTAATCTGCCTACACCATAAACTTAATTTCTTTGTTTAATAAAAAGCGTAGCTAAAACAGAAAAATTCTTGCAACATTAAGCCATTCCTGCCTGGGACAAATAATTAATACCCCCACAGGAGCTCGGCAAACTTCCACTAAAATTATAGGGATGGTTTAACTTAGAAATACAGCTTAGACACCATGGGGGGCTCAACTATTTATAAAACAAACATATACAAAAATGTTTAAGAAAGTAAACATTAAAAGAACAAAACTTCACAAGTTTCCAGAAACAAATAGTGCAACAAAGATTCTCCATTGACATCTGTGTAGTCCAATAGTGGCTAGGAGGAAATTTAAAAATGGAGAAGAATAAACAGGTCTGAAAGGATCTGTCGCTTAGGCGAAGCGCTAAATAGTTGGCAAAAATGATAGCAGGTTGATTACTTGCTATACTTAGCAAAAAATTGACAGAAACACAATGTAGCCAAATGGATTTTTAAAAAACATTATGATTAAGGGCATTTCCTAAAGTTTCACGCACGATGAACACGAGAAAATTAAATAAATTCTTTTGAATTTTTCTACAAAAAATGCTGGGTCATTGGTAAGAAATCCAGAAATAGCCATTGATTCAATTCGTAAACAAATGAAAAACCAAATAATGAAGATAAAAAAGAATAATTTCCTGTATTAATATCGATAAAATAGTTGGCTTGTGAGGGACAGACTGACAAACGCCACACTGCGAAATCCAAAACATTCTACCTAGAACCACTGGAGCTAAAAAAAAGCGTATTTTTATCCAGAAATATTCATGAAGGGCGAAGTCCGTTTAGCCCATAAGCTACACAAGTAGTTTCCACAGAACATACTACATATGTCAGCCCAAATATAAGAATATTCCCACATGCAAGTGAGAGGAAGTGCTGATTGAATTCAGAGAATGCGGGCTTCAATTCCCCAATGATCAGACTATAAAAGGTAGGTTGAGTCAAATCACATGTTAATGGTTTCGCAGCCGAAACTGTAGGCTAGTATTGAAACCGAGAATGGTTTGGTTGTCTCGATTTAAATACAGAAATAGATAAATGATTCCAAACTGTAACTATTTCAAATTTCTGGAAATAATAATGCCATCCATCCTTGTAACTCAGTTTTCAATAATAGTGTGACAATTTTGCTTAATATATTCACTCATAAACTTTATCAGATCAGGAAAAGCTTGTTTTCCTCAACTATCATGACCTTGAAAAGATTTTGTTTGGTGACGAACGTGGGTTAAATCAGGTCTATTAATATTTAGCCGTTTCACGTTACCCTTTCTCTGTAACTTTTCCGTACTCATGCCTTATCGGCGAAAGCTATGTGCGATATTTGCGGCGAGGTAATGCTATATATATAACTAGCCCAAAGGAAAGCCGGAAGGGCGATTTAAGGTAAATTTATTTTTAAAGAAATGAAGGCATATATACTTACAGCTATATGTTCCGTATTAGAGCACACACATAAACAAATATATACAGCTCACTACAATATTTCGTGTCCACAGTGGGCCTTAGTCATGTGTAGAGGAGAAAACGACGTGCACGTTTTGAGTAAGCTAAAGATTGAGGATACAGTGGCGACACGTAGCGGACGACGCATCAAGCTTGGAGAACAACTGACTGCTGTATAGTGCGTAGATTGGAACAGTTTACAACTGTGTAGCATGTAAGTTCAGGGTGGAATCGTGGAAGGAGATGTGTTGAAAGTGCATAGGAAACGGGAGGTTTAGAGTTATTGAAGGTTAAGGCCAGGTTTTATTTTCACGCTCAAATCATGAATAAAGGCGCCCTCCCACAGATGGCATCTTGAGGTGCTGGTTGTATGGGGTAAAATGTGGATTATGGCAACTAGGAAAGATAGATCAAATTGGTGTTGTGGGACTCGGTCTGTAAGAAGACTGGGTCATCGGGTTTGTGGATAGTGCAAAAGTGACGATGGTTATTAATACGAAGGTTCAGAGCACCACCTATTTCCCCACATGAAAGGCATCACAGAACTTGCATGTTAGGATGTATATAACATTAGAGGTGTGGCATGTACCCTTGGAATTTAGGGTGTAACAGCCTTTACCAGTATTGATAGTGACTGTGAGACAAGTGATGAAACTGGAGCAGTGTTCTCTTGCATATATGGGCGCCGGTTCGCGGTGGTGGCGAGGAAGGATTTGTACGGACCAAGAATGTTTCTAAGATTAGGTGGATGTTGAAAAACTAATCTTAGTTTGGTGGGGAATACTGATTTTGTTTGGAGAATGTGGAAATTGGAGTGTAGGATTTATTTGACCTTGGTTAGTTTAGGATGGAACTGGGTGATTAGAACCTGTGGGTTGAGCGCCGATGGGTTGGAGGTTTGAGTATGTTTAGTGTGTGTGAGGAGGATGCACGGCGAATCTGTTTCATTACAAGGTTAGATGAGTGGCCTCGGTTAACTAGAGTCTCCTTGTGACGTTGGTTGTAAGTTTAAGCAGCAGGCGTTGTCCTCTGAGGGCAAGGGAGAAAGGAATCGCTTTCTTGGTATAGTAAGGATGAGAACTTGAGTAGTGTAAATATAGCATATGGTTGGTAGGTTTTATGTGAACGGAAGTAGTGAGGGTGTTGTTTTCTAAAATGCTGTTCACGTCAAGGAATGTGACTCTTTTGTTAGAAATGGACCAAGTGAACTGGACAACACGGAGTTGGTTTAGTTGTTCTAGGAATGTCTTTTGCCTGGTTTAACCATGAGTCCATAACACCACTATATCATCCAAGAACCTTTCCCAGATTAGTGGGGTCAAAGGCTGAGTTTACAGGAAATCATATTCGAACTTGCCCATAAACAGATTAGCATAAGAAGGTGCCATTCTTGTGCCCATGACTATACCTATATATAACTAGTACAAAGGAAAGCCGGGAAGGCAATTTAATGTAAATTTTAGACAAATGAACTAGAAAAAAGGATAATACTTACAGCTTACTTTCGCATTAGATCACACATATTCACATATACACATAAAAAAGTCACTATATTTCGTGTATTCACATTTTTTCTAGTAGAGAGAAGGAGAGCAAAGTTCACATATATATACATATACATATCTGTACAGATTGTTCCATAACTCGTGTTATTTTCTGGATCACTGAGAGAAAATTAAGTTTTCACATAGTGAATGTAAAATTTGGCATTCTTAAAGAAAAATTTGCCAAAATTGAACAAAATCACCACTTGGGAGTTTAAACACAAAATTTTATTATTCTTATGATAGATTTAAATTTAAATGTAGGAAGCAGTTTTCTCCAATAATTATTTGTAAGGATTTTACAACAAATAAGTATTATTAGTTACAAAATTCAATAACACTCATCTGCAATGCTAGTGCAGGTGACTCGAACATTATTTTTCACCAGACCCACCCTCTTCTGAGGAACAACGGCGGTAAGAAAGGGGTGGAGAGTTACAAAAATCCCAAATTTTACTTTGGGAATACCAATGAGTGTCAGATTAACCACAAAAGTCGCAGCATTAATGGTCCGTTGCTACTTGCATGTGCTAGGGTATTCCAAAACAACAGCGACAAATCGAACTCACGAAATTCCAGTCATGAAAATAAGAAAAAAGTATAGAATAAACAAGGGTGAACAAATGCTTCTATTCGGGGCTATACGCTGCCGAAAGTGTGAGAAAATTAATTCTAATGCCTGATAGTTCCAATGCCGTTAACAGTAGAACTGACGCGGCACCGCATGGTACCCTTAAAGACTTAAAACCTGCTCTGTCCAAAACTACATATTTCAGAATTATGTAAGGGATGCGCAAAGGATTCTCCAAAGGAAGTAGGGAATTCCCAGACATTCTCTGGAGTAAATATGCGTACAAACAAGCACGAATAAGACGACATTCCCTATGATTGCAGATGATAAAAACATAATCACTGGCATCTAACCGCCCAATGACAGTCCCTTTAGTGATAAATAGTACAGCAAACTTTCGTTCAAATGTATATAATTTACTCCTGTTTGTTATGCAACCACGCATTTTTTTAATAAAAATCATTCCGCAGAGGAAATCTGTTTGATTAGGGTGAGTAGCCAATTAAAACACGTGTTTTATTAAGTGTTCTTCGTGTAAAAGCTGAATTTCAAATATGCTGGCGTTGCTTGCGATTTGAGTGAATAGTCAATTGAAACACGTGTTACACCGCGTAATAAAAGCTATGCCACTAAAGTCCACGTGTTTCAATTGGCTCGTAAGCAAAGCAAGCAACGCAAGCTTTCATGAAAATGATCCCTAACAATTGTTTCAACTGGATATTCAGCCAAATCGCAAGCAAAGCAAGCAGCTATTCCGTCAGACCCCCCTATGGGGGATATTTGCCCCCAAAAGTGTCGACAACACCCCCATAACGTATTTTTTTTACTGTGAAAAATTAATAGAGACTGTACAAAACTTCACTTAAACCCTCCCAATTTTGACTTTACACTCCCCCAAACTGAAAATCCTGGAGGACACCATGAAAACAAGCAACGCAAGCTTCCAAGGAAAGCAGCCCTTAATGTCGTTTGTCCTTTTCCAGTCTAAACCAATATGGACAAAATTTTCGGTTCTAACTCAGTTTTTACGCTTAATATCGCTGTGCGACTCATTTTTTATTTATTTAAATTCTGGCAAAAAAAAATGTAAATATTATTTGCAATACTTTCTATTATATTTAGTACTGTATACTATTGTATGAATAACTCAGGAATTAGAACTTAAATAAAAAAACGGACCGCATAGCGATAAGAAGCGTATAAAACTGAATTAGAACTGAAAATTTGGTGCATATTGGATTAGACTGGAAGTGGACAAACGAGTTTAAATATTTGCTCTGGCGTCTATCCTTCGACACTAAGCAGTCACTCCAGTATCGTTACGTAGAGCTCGATGGTTGTCAGACGTGACGTCATTGGCTGAACCAAAAATATTAGAATTAGATGATAGACCAAAATTGAAAGAACTGAAAGCGAACGTAACCAAATTCAGGCTGCCATCTTGGGACGCACAGTCAGAATTTAGGAGAGTTATATTTAATTGTAACTTTACATTTTAGTATGATAATTTGGTTAAATATATACTAATAATTAATTAAAGAACACAAAAAGAGAGTAAAATCTTAGTTTTAAATGTTATTTTAAGTCTTTCTCTCTTTAAATTCTGGTTGTACAGACCAAGATGGCAACCTGAAGTTGGTACGTTCTTATTCAGTTGTTTCAATTTTGGCCTATCATATAATTCTAATATCTTGGTTGAGTCAATGACGTCACGTCTGGCACAATATACAGTTAGTCGACTACCCAAGCAGCAAACGCAAGTGAATATGACCTCATGTTTACGTCAAAATTTGATGCGAAAGGCGTCGAAATCACGGGTAAATGTCACAATTCAAACAACGTATGTAAAATTGCTCTAGTGAAAGCTTATTCCTATAGCTATTTGTTTCAAATAAACATATAAATTAACCAATTTGTCCCAAAACAATAGTTTGATCCCGTTACTTTTACATCTATATCAAATTTTGGATCAATATTAGCTGATTGTGTAATTTTTACTGAGCTAATATCATTTTTTTTTTTTTTTTATGAATCTTTAAATCTAAAATCAAAGTCATCTTATTTTGTACAAAGTTTAACGTTTTATTTGTTTCAAAGTGCCCTGATCTTTTCAGGAGAGATCTCAGCAACAGCATGACTATAAGCTAATAAGTCACTTATCTACCGAGTCAAATATGGAATCTTACAGCACCAGGTTTCTTGTAACGTAAGGCCGGCAACAAATTTATAACGTAGGTCTACTTTTCTTGCAGGCGCTCGCCGCGTACTTTGCTTACGATTTCCATGAGTAGCCAATAGAAACTCGTTTTACACGTAGAACACGTACTTAAACCAATGTTTTGATTGGGTATTCAGCCAAATCGCAAGCAAAGAACCCGGTGAGCGCCGACCTAGTACTACATTTCCGATACTGAAAAATTGCCTTGGGGCTCATTTTCATGAAAGCTTGCATTGCTTGCGATTTGGGTGAATAGCCAATTGAAACATGTGT
>JAGDQP010028082.1:2196-21849 GCA_022664845.1 Lepisma saccharinum
TCATTATCCAACAAAGCTTGCAATTCGCTGTCTGCAAACTTTTTCGGTGGTGTTCCACGTTCTTTGTTTCTCACGTCAAAACTGCCACTTTTAAATTTTGTAAACCACGCATAGCACTGTGACTTACCAAGAGCATGATCACCGTAAGCTCCGACAAGCATGAGATGCGATTTTGCAGCAGTTTTCTTCAAATGGTAACAAAAAATCAATGCTGTCCGCACATCGTAGTTTGTAGCTACAAATTGCGCCATGTTCAACGCTATTAAACACTACATTATGACATGAAACTTGTCTGGTTGTGAGTTGCAAATCGTTATCAGCAGTCAGAACAAGCAAGTGGTGGAAAGGGGGCAGTTTTACCGTAACCACAGTGACAGCTAACTCCGTCTATGCACAAATTCCGGTTTCATATTTACACACCTGGTATTTTCTGCCAAATATAAACAAATACCTCCCTTGTTCATGCCGAATCAGTCCATTTCGTATTACATTAGCGTTCTTTCTACTTCAAATATGTATTTCAATGTCCGATATTAAGAAAATTCATTGCAAGCAGTTCCGTTCTGATAAAATCTAATCAAGCGACTCTTTCTGCTCTTAAGTACTCTACAATATGGCATTACTCTTCTATTTTCAGCTTTGAATGACACCTCAAAGACTAGATTTCTATACAAATTAGGTGTTAAAATGTTCTTTCCTGTTCCATATAATAAAATACTGTATGACGCTTGTTAGTGATAGATTGAATCCAATTTTGTGCTTTTCACGATAAATCGTTAAAAACTAGAATTCAAAGATTCGTTTTCTACTTTAATTACATGTTAAAATGTAACTTTCGTGTTACCTATCCCTAATTACGGCCCTCAGAAGTAGGAGTTTGATGCTTTATTGGTTCTTTTCCTGTTTTAATAGAGTTCTTTTCTGCTATAAACAGGTTTAGACGCTTCTTGTCCACGTTTTTGTTTGTCCTCTTACGAGATATCATCTCTTTCGTCTACACAAAGAAAAGAGGGTCGGTAAACATGTAGTACACTATTTCTATGTCTTATTTAGCTATCAGTGCAACAAACGCCCGATTAAAGGGTTTAAACACATCGCTTATACTTTCTTGTACGCTTAATTTCGTCTCAAAATATACTTCTAATATCTTATATCACATGTAAAACACTGCGAAAATGACAAAAGGAAAGAAAAGTAAGAGAAAAACTCTACCAGATGTCACATACCCACCAAAACACAGTATCAATTAACAAGTATCTCCAACGACATCTCTCCCTTCCCCAACTCAGAGGCAGACAACTTCCTTTCCCATGACGGTATAAGTCTCCCTCTCCTAAGGGGTTAAAAAAGGTTACGTATTAATAGAACGACGCGGCAGAGGTGATGTATATCTTCTTTTTCCTTTTAATTTCTAGTATTTTCCCTGCTTCCTCAGAGACAAGGTTAAAGCGTTCAGACATTATTTTTTCGATTCCCATTTAAACAGTTCCGGGGTCGCTCTCAGTCAAATTATCAATAAACTATTGACGTATGTTTCTCCTTTTCATGTTCTTCAAGTATTTCAGGTCGCATAATACACTAGTTTACGTTAAATAGGACATAAACATAACTTTACTCGTAGTTTCCATAAGCAAGTAAACTTTTTTCCCCAAAGTCCTCTTCTACGAAGTATAACATAACTGTTTTATCTGACAAAAGTGTGACCGCCAAGGAATACCATCTCTTAAATATGGCCACCGGTAAGATGCCTGCTTTCAAATCGCTGTTCTATTAGTTTTGTCTACAGTGAATTCATTTGTTTCTTATTTATTTAAATACATCAGGTCATGACTTCTACAAGTCAAGATCCTTTCATTTAGTGTACGCTCTCATATGCCTACTCTTCAACTCGTGCCAGCAACGAAAGAACTTCATCTAAAGCCTAGAGCCACCGAGTCAAAAGTCCAGGGTTCCAATCTCGCGTGTGGCATACATAATTTTAACTCAACGGTCTTCTACATACTCTGTTCCCTAATAGTTTTAATGCATACGCTATAACTCATTTCAGATATCCTTCCATACCCTACACAAGACGTCTTATTCATACACTTTCCTTAGAAGTTCAAGTTCGTAAAGTATACTAATTACAATCAACAGCAAGATAGCATTATTTTTTGACAACTATAATATGATCGATTGGCGATTCCCACATCACAATTTATACACTCTAAATATTCCATGTAAATCATAATTAGTACAACATATTTCATAAGTTCTTGCCTTTGCCTGCTCTAATATTAGTATTCTTCTAACCAATCTCATCTGTTCTTTAGTGCCAAGGGGCAACGTTTTACACAACCATACTTACATACAACACCATCATTATGCTCTATGACAATTCACACACATATACAAAAGGGAAAGGTACTTCTATATTTCAATAGATCATTAGCTTGCCTCCATTGTCTTGTTTTTTTTTCATTTAATATTACATCTTTATTAAAATGACAACACCAGATGGCATCATCAACATTTTCCTACGATTTGAGCTGTTCGTCCTGGGAGGTGGGAGGCGTCGAAGGTACCTGTGGAGGGCTCTGGGGTCAACTAGAGTCCTGGGAAAGTGTGAAACGTCATGATTAATGGCCAAAGCTCCTATTTCGGGGTCAATTGGTGTCACGACTTCCTGAGACGTTTTTTGGCTTCATATACTAAAGTTTTTGAGATTCTAAATAATTTATTTTCAAATGGAATATAATCTGTACAATTGAAAATGTTCGGTGATATTTCTTTACGTAAAATGAAATAGAAATTATTGGTTTAAAGTTTGTGATAGGTATTTGTTTCGAGGGGACGAGCCTGAGAAATTACCGGGGACTGCGTCATAGCCGTTGATGGGGACGGACACTAGGGTGGATCGAAAAACCTTTTTCTTCAATTCGGTATGTGGATGGGGTGGATTTTTTTGTCAAATTTCTAAAATATTATGTGCAAAATAATTTTAGTTCGATCGACCGACATCTCAAACTGCCGCGTAGAACCCTGCCATTTGGAAGATCGACCTAAAAATTCCCTTTTGAGAAAAATATTAAAAATTATGGTTTTCTTAAAAACATTAAATTTGCTTAGAAATGATAGGAATTGACCTTACAATGCACTTACTATAAAATTCCTGAAGCTGAGGAGGTTTTCATGATACTTCAAAAAGTTTACAATTATCGATCGTTCACCAATAATCGCACACCGGAGATTGAAGCAACACCCCAAAATTGTATTATCGGTTGTGCGATATTCTTCTTCAGTTCTTTGGTAGAAGGTTCCCAAGGTTTGATGGAAATCTTCATAGCTTCTACTCTTTCGAATAGCAAAACTAATGTCGATGACGCACCACAATTCAATTGTTGTGGGCATCCATTAATATTGCGCGTTACATATGATACCAGCACCTTACGTAAAGACATCGCCCCCCAACAAAGAAATCACGAGGCACCAAGACAGTCACTAGTCTACAAACTACTAGGTACAGAGTCTCAAAAAGTGAATTTAAAGCACTGAGTTCATGTATTCTGATCACCTGTTTCACAGCACAACAAAATGAACACTCGCAATTAAGGTAAAATGCACATTTTTGGTCACTGACACTGGCACTTTCACATGGTAGAACGTGCAACAAACTGTTCCAATAAGAAAACAAAGAAATCCTTACCAGAAACAACAAATTCACCGACAATCACTGCCACGCACCATCTGTCGATCATCACAAACTGATAAAAAGGAGTGCAAAGAGCCAGTTCAAAGGCAACGAGGGAGTCCAAATAGGTGGTCAAATGGGGTTGAATGGCGGAAAAATACACAGATACACCGGTTTGTAAGAGGGGTGCATTTTAGAGATATTTTGCCAATTTTGACAAAACATTATGTCGAAAATAAGTTTTCTCAAGGTCATAATTGTATGGTAAGTGTATTCTAAGGTCAATTCCTACAATTTCTAAGCGAAATTAATGTTTTTTTTTTAAAAAAATGAAAATTTTTAATAGTTATTTTTCCCAAAAGGGAAGAGGTGTCGACCGATCGAGCTGAATTTTTTGCACGTAATATTGAAGGCTGGCCAAAAATCCACCCCATCCACATAACGAATTGAAAAAAAGTGTTTTTTCGATCCACCATGATGGAGACTTCATTCATGGACCTTTGAGTTTGCTTTTTGCTACTTACCTGTAGAAGTGAGATGTCATTTTTCATACTTTTGGTGCCATATTCCTCATGTGGTATTATTTGTATAACATCTCTCAACTGAGATCCTTTGCCTCCGCTTCTATAAATTGAACCAGCCATTATTCTAATATCTTGAGGGCTAATTATGACGCTGAAAAGTAGATATAGAACAACATAATTTGTCGTGTTTATTAACAAATTAATCTCTACACCTAGAAGTTAACAAATGCTACCTCATAAGGTCTGAATGACTAAATGAATTGCAAATAAATTTGATGTGATCGTAGAGGGCATTGCTCTGCAAGCTTTAAATTCACTAAAGTTTCAAGCTATTTACGATTCCCAAATTAAAAGTAAGCGCTGAGATTCTACTAACAAACGAGTAGGCTGCATTCCCTACATAGCATGCCATTGTCAGACACATAAACATTCATTTTTATAAAATAGGTTTATACATTTACATCTGGGGTGTTTAGAGACGGGAACACCCCTAGTACTTTTCTATTGTGTAGATAATGTTAATTGCAAGTTTGATGCAGATACATCTAGTGTAAGTAACATCCATTGATCCTTGTTTTCGTTGTCACTATATAAGGCGAATTTTCGTGAATTATTAGTTAACGTTCATGAATTCAGAGTGTGGGGTCCTGAGTTCAAATCTTATTAAGGAATGTTTTGTTTTAAAACAGCAAAGTATATTTCTTCATACTAATGGTTTTTAAAATAGTATATTAACCATTTAAAATAGATCTTGAAGGAGAATATAAAGGAAACAACTGTACTGCCATTTCCGTATGTTTAGTAGCCCATACTGCGACAACTCAAAATACCTAATCATTCGTAAATTACGTAAATCAAAGTTTAAGACATAATTCGAGCATAGCATAAGTATGACAGCAATTATATTTCCCGAAAAGATAGCAAAGAAGATATAAAATCTCTTTTAACGATTGAAATGAAACGTTTTATTCAACTGAATGTTAATGCTTCACGAGCTACAACTGCTTTTCCGTTGCAACTCTTTCTGTCTACGAATTACTACTAGAGAGCCCACTATGAAGAAACGCAATCGACTACATCAGCCCAGTTACTTTCGTCTTTTGTTAACTCTTTCACGAGCACAACTTACGGGGCGCAATTTATTCAACCTCGCAAGTCCAGATTTCTATGCAGATGGTTTTATGCTTCAACCACACATTGTATACGAATTCTAATTTCATTACGACAAACTACTAGTCTATTATATAAGAGTCCTAACATGCTAAAATGAAACAAGCCATAGGTGGATTTGAACACACGACGTCCAGACCCTCGGTTTAGCAAGCAAGCTCTTTACCTTTACACCACTTTCACAGTTGAACGAATTTTCTAGAATGAATTAATAGTACCTAGGTATTTCATGTGACGAGGAAACGATTACATGAAAACTATCTTTTCCTGCATGACTAATTTTGCGCGAAATGTTATTTATTCAGATATATACTAACATCAATCATTAGCTCCTCAGCTTAAAGGATCTACATTTGAAATGAATAGACAAAGTTACATTTAAGAACAGCCTCTTTCGGTGAAAAATATATTCTAAGGCACAATTCTAACAACATGCTATTTTTATTCCTATTTTGTGTATTTACGGCATTTGTCAAATATTATAGGCAATGGCGGAATGGTTAATCAACTTTGCAGTTAGCATCTCACTTGCTGCCGTTTCTGAAATATTTTCTGAAATTCTTGCTTATTCCCAGTAGCACCAGAATTTTTACCAATGTGGGCCAGCATGGATTTTTTACGTCGGGATGGAATCGATTGCCGATATGGACTCCAGATATAATAGAAAACATCAAATATCGTGTGCTTACTATTCCACTGCACCATCGCGCCAACTGATAAATTCAAACTACCAACTCATACTTGAAAGAGTGCACAGAGTTCGGTATATTGTTCGAAGATGGCACGCACTAAGATAATCCGTTTACAAATGCCATTTTATGTGTTTCCTAAACTGGAAGCGAAATTACCCAATCTGATTGTTGGTTTGGTAATAGAAACAAGTCTTGGGCAATGTTTGTTTGAACATATATTTTCTGGTTGGTCTTACCTTGTGTTTATCCGCACAACGCTACCAACTGTGCGCAGGTTCGTTGTAACGTTACGAGCGTCTCATCACATGCCGTATTGACATAAAATTGTAGTGACGTGATTATAGCTTATATAATGTGTTATGCGTAGTAGGATGCTATGTTTTCACGTATTATTAAAAAAATATTAACCTGACTTTAACTAACCCAGTTCCCTGACGTTTTGGGCGTTCCTAGAAGTGGTTATTTTAGAAAAGTTAAAACAAAATGTTCTATAAGGTTCGGCTGGATAGCGAATTCGGGCCGCCCAGCTGACAGGCTGACGCTGTAAGCTATTATGTAGACCTTGTAACATCACGGACTGATGTCCACTAAAGATAATATCTCAGCTACATATTGATCCTAGTTTTTGGGTGTTTTAGATCAGTCCAGGGCTAAGTTTAATGATGTCGAGTTTTGACTAAGTCCAAAGAAGAACTGACCCCTCATCTTGAGAACCAGTAGTCTGCACAAAATAGTATTGCACTTGCATACTAAAGTGTTCAAGGTCTACCACCATGCCAAGTTTAGTCCCGATCAGGCGGGTTATAGCCGGCGCATACGATACATATGAGATTTTTGTTACTTTCTGACGAAAAGATCAAGAGAAGAAAGAAACAAAATGGCTCGAATTAAATGAACCGTATCGTAGTGTGTATTGCTTTTTGTCTGCGTGCAGTGAGTTGGATATGTACACGTTTATATGCATATGGTTGTTATCCTATGTCGAAATCAAAACTGAAGATAGGATTTTTTTACTTGTTGTGAACAGAAACAGTTCATTGTGAGCACACACCAAATTTGATTCCTCATATCTCCGGAACCAGTAGTCTGCACAACATAGGATTGAGCATGTATACTAAGAAGGTCAAGGTCAACCACCATGCCAAGTTTGTTCCCGGCGCGTACGATATATAATAGCTTTTAGTCTTTCGTGACGAAAAGAGGATGAGAAGTGCAAAAATACGAAAAAGAAAAACCCTGAATCTATGGCCCTATTAAAATGAACATTCTTCACATTTCAAACGTGAATAAAACACGAGGTAATAGTATACCAATAGTATATCAATAATAGAAATATACGTTGGCGCAACAGTAAATTCTTATAATAGTGGATTTATCTCTGCTTAATCTTGATCTACAGATCACATTTATTTTACGGGACCTGGAGGCTTGAGCCATAGATGTCTAAAGGCCGTAAGTAAAATTCAAGTTTGAAATGGAACCGGGGTAACTTGCTGACAATAGCGAGTTAAATAGCTGATTTAACAACACATTTATTATGGTCTGCTTAGGTAAGTGTACAGCGTATGAGACTTTTATTCTCAAGGTTCACGGTTCGATTCCCCACCTAGATAACTGATTATATTTATTAAGTTCTATAAATAATGTTCGCGATTGCTCCTGAAAGAGATTTATACCGTTCAGGGGGAAAACACGAGAGAGAGAGAGAGAGAGCGAGAGAGTGAGAAGGGGCAGGGGGAGAGACGCAGACTAAACGTTATATTCATAAACGTTAAAATTACATATGTTTCCATGTCTTCCGCCATGTTTCTTTCCTTGTTTCCTTCTATTTTCTTATTTTCTTTTGCTTTTTATCCGTCTTCTTCAATTCTCTTTCTCTATCTATCTAGCTGTGAAGTGTATACGTTTAAACTAGTTTTGTTGCATTGCATATTGATGATTCCTGCATGATATCCACATTAGTATTTCCCTTTTATTTGCATTAGCACTATGAAAATAAATGTGCTCTCTACAGAGAGCTTCCGTGATGTAACGGACAGAGCGACTGTCTGTTAACTGAGCATACCCTGTTAGAATTCTGGTCGAGACATTTTTTACATTTTCCTTTTTTCTGATAAATACACTTTTCGAAACTCCCACATATTCACGGAAACAGGTTACTTAAAGTCAAATGAAATCTTGGTACTATGAGGGTACCACATAGGTCATCCCTATATGCCTCCGAACGACGTAAACGAGGAAATGACGGTGCACAAATCGTCCATTGCAAATCACGTGACTTTTTGTAACAATATCACCAAAACAGTGGCGCCATCCGATACCCTTCGATAGACGTCTTCTGCACCAATTATTGTTACCTGGAAGTAATGTGTCTAGGCTAGTAAGTACCCAGCAGGGTTCCCGCTCGCATTTTCGTTATCTGCCGCCATCCTGATCACTTAGGTAAAATAGATGTTTCCTATTGGCTTATTCATATCCATGTTCCGTACTATCAATTGGAATTCAGTCAGTACTCAGCAGAGGATATTAAGAAGTGGAATTTTGAAAGTCAGTTCTCCCAAGGACTAAAGTCAATCACATTAGATCTGTTCTCTTTTCAACGCGTATGACAAAGCCACTTAAATAATGCGTAATAAGAAAAACGATTCCCAACACGTTGGTATTTCTTCAAGTACTTATGTTAGAGAAAGTAAGAAGTGAAGAAAAGGTACTTGTTTGTGCGTAATAAGAAAAAAATCATAACCTGTTCATTTGTAACCTTTTCGGAAGAAGAAGGCGTTTGTCGAACTGCATATGTTAGAAAAAATAAGAAGTGAACAAAAGAGACATTTTGTTGCGAGTAACAAACAAAATTCCTAACTTTTTTCGCGACGGTATGTCCGTTTCTCGAAGTGCATATGTTAGAAAAATTCAGAGGTGAAGAATTGAAAAAGGATTAACTTTGCAAGGGAAAAACGAACAAACGGTAGTAATAAAAATAAATAAAATTTTCCTGGCGGGAACTTGAACACGCTATCTCACTATTACTAGTCAATGCTGTAGGTCTACGCCAGGGAGCTGATTACACGTTTGCGTCTTGGAAATATGGCTTCAATGAAATATATTGTGCTGCAGTATGAATTAACAATTCCATCCAGAAGTAACATATGTTTACTTTGTTTCTCTTCCCTTTTGTCCTCGAACTTCCGAATAACTCAGTTCTAGGCTACTCATCGATGTTTACTCCTACATTTTCGGAGGAGTCGTGGTTTTGGGAGGGATTGTTCGTGGTATAGATGCTGCGAGAATCAGTGTACCCACCCCGCAAAGGATAAGAAAAAACTTCCTAAGGTCACTTTTTCTAATCTTTTTCGCGAAGGGCGTGGGAGTTTCACGAAGCGGATATGTTAGAAAAAATAAGAAGTGAACGAAATGAAAAGTTGGTTGTTCGTAGCACGAAAAATTTGCTAACTTGACTTTCTTAAACCTTTATTTTCGGAAACGTGGGAATTTCCTCAATTCACTCTAATCGAAAGCAAAGCAAGCAACGCAAGCTTTCACGAATATCATCCCTCATTCTTATTAACACGTGTTTCAATTGACTATTCACTCAACTCGCAAGAAAAGGAAGCAACGCAAGCTTTCATGAAAATCATTCGTTATTCTTATTAACACGTGTTTCAATAGACTATTCACTCAACTCACAAGCAAGGCAAGCTTTCATGAAAATCATTCCTTATTCTTATTAACACGTGTGTCAATTGACGATTATCTCAAATCGCAAGCAAAAGTAGCTTTCCAAAATTTGTTACGCTCTAATTTTATCTTCACTATAAAAACAAGACTTATCAAACATATTTTCCAATAACGAAACCAATTAAATATTTTATGCTCCTATAGATTACCACATATTCATATAAAAAGCAAAACATAGTAAAACTGAAAGAAGTTTAGAAAAGAGCTCGCTAGATGGCGGGCAACTTTAGCTGATACATTGGTAAGCAATTTAAAAGATTAGACGATTCTTTTAATTTTAATATTTGTATGTTTGAATGCTATTAAGAATATATTATACCTGTATTAATAATAAATAATAATCAAGAGACATATTTAAACAACAAATTGTAGCTACAGCATGTATTTACTATACGTTCTTATCATATAAGAGAAGCTGAAAATTCACTGATTAATGAATAAAGAATAAAAGATTAAAAAAAATCTCTTAGCCCACCTACCACTTCCTAGGTATCCAAATTTCTTTAGCCATCCCTTCCCAAATAGAGGGTATAGCTCTCTGGGGGTGCTAGCCTAGCTAGCAAAAAAATAAAAAAAATCACTGATTGGAATGGCCACTAGAAAGTGCTCAACTTGGTTAAAAATCGCCGACCAATCAAAATAAGCAGGCTCTTTTTTGAAATGTGTAATGCTGTTACCAGAAGCTAATATGGAGGTACACCTCCCAACTACTACCAAAGCACCAAGTGCTTTTTGTTTGTATAAAGGTAATGGTTGCTCTTATCAGAACTGTTACATAAACTGATTCGATATTAAGACCCCTCTTTCTTCATCCCCTCTCTTTATAATGGTGTAGATACCATTGATTCCTTTCGTTTTATTTGTTTGTTTGTTCAGTTCTGGTTATTCTTATTCGTCTAAGGGAAGTTCCACATTGATTCATTTCCTTTGTTTGTTTGTTCATTTCTGGTTATTCTTATTAGTTTGTCGTTTGTTCTTACTAATGATAATGGAATGCTTTTTGAATCCACTTCTAACTTGCTCTCCTGTCAATGTCCACTTGACCTCAAATCCTCACTTGTACCCCCACCATGACATCAATGATCTTGCACAATCCTTTGCTCACCTCAGAGAGGAATGAGCCATTACGCAAATGACCCACGCTACACCGCCGCCATCTTGTTTTGCATTAGTTTACCTACCACTATAGTACAATATATTTATCCTCCCCAAAATTGGCGTCAGCTCAATCAAACATGTTGCTTAACACCACACTCTGTCAATGACCACTATCCCATGATGGGGATTTCCAAACGCCAAATTATATTTTTTCCCCCAACTTTCCAATCTTACGTGACGTCATCGCAAGCACGAACAACCCTAATTTTCAAACGATGTTACAGATTGGATTACGTCATCACTCAATATCTTATTTTAGCAACAGTGTACAAACATCTGCCAGCAATGCAGGCCAATGACTCAGTCACGTGATGGTAATTTTCAGAAGCCCTCATCGTAATCCCAAACAACGTGCTCGGAGTATTACTGCCGACTTTTCCCCTTCAAAATTGACCTACGATCTTGTACAAATTGCCTTAGGTAACCTCAATACACACGTCATCTTGCCAACTCACCGCTGTATCCTGTAAGTTATGCAGCCCATAATTTTGTAATGAGTCCGACCGTTTTCTACTGGGTCAACTATGAAAGCCTATATAAGGAGCTGCATTCGTTCTTTCTTGATTCCCTGAGGTGAGCAGTTGAAACTCGAACGGGTTTTATTTATTAGGTAGTTCGGGCATTGACTAAGGTTTATCGAAGAAAACTTTTTATCATATATTCCAGTGCTCTAGGGATAGAAAGTGCGCATTGCTGGCAGAGACTTCGTGTGATATTTTTTCAGTTTTCTCAGAGATTATCCTGAAGTTTCGCGTTGACCTTGTAGTACTGCGAGAGACGGTCTCTTAGTAGTTGGTAAGGATCTTGACCTCTTGATCTGGCAAGAGGTTGATTCTCTTTTCGTAGATGGTATTTTATTGCCAAGTACCTCCCTTCCCCTTACATGTTCTTATGGGTATTACCTTCTCTTTTTTACTTTGTTGTCTCTGGCTCTTGGTCCTCCGAAAGGTCGACAGTCGGGAAAAATTCTCACTTCTTTTCTGCACTTAAAACCCTGAAATTAATTATTTGAAAGAACTAAGAGTGAAGTAGTATTAGCGGATCATGAAGTTAAGTCCCCTAGTACGTATGTATCAAATGTCAGCTTAAATTCAACCCAAAATTCAAAATTTCAAGTATACTCTTGTGGCCAGTATAATAAAAATACGTTTTAATATAACGGACAACATATTGTAGTGGATTCCAGAGACAACAAACAAGCTTGGCAAACTGACGCCAAAATTGAACCTTGGGTCATGTTCCGTAACTAGAACATGCACGTGCTGCCCATTAAAATTCCTGTTCTTTTGGGGCAACTGCTTTTTCACATGCTACTTTGATTATATTTGTGAACAATTCTGAAATGTAAAACATCTTCGATTTTTTCTAATAGAAATAAATACTTATTACTTTACTATTCAATTCAATAATTGAGTTATGACATATAGAATAGTTGTAGTATAACAATGAGGATATAAGAGAATTTAAAGGTTTATTTTCAAAGCTTCTGCATAACAACTTACTTGGCACTGAAGACACAGTGTGCTGCAGAGACAACGAAGGTCTCACTGATAATGGAACCTCCACATGTGTGTGAACGACGGTATTGTAAGGAAACCTACGCAAAGACAGGAACAATAAAAAGACTTAGAAACTTGTAGAAAACATATTTATATTTTATTAATTTAAGTTAATGGGCATGGCAGTCAGCATCTCAGTCGGGATGACCGGCAGGAGGAGGCGAACCTACTACCCCCTTCAGTCAGTATTTAAAGTTCTCAACATTAAGCACTGGATCAGGGTGTCTGGGAGCAACAAATAGGACACATTCACCTTTTCTGATCTTTACAAAATTTATCTGAGCGAGTAGTTTATGTTTACTGAAATGTTTTAAGAACAGTCAAATAAGCATCTAGCTAGAGAACTCAGAATGAACGTATAATTTAACGTTCCTTTTCATGCTGCTCCACTTTTTTTGATTTTTGAAAATTATAGAAATAAGAAATACAATATTGCAATTTTGGAAAGAAGGCCCCATGATGTTTATGTATATGGAACTCTGTGATATGAAGTTAAAATTAAAAGTGTTTTAAAGAATTTATTTCTAGTTGAGACATTTGAGAGCCAGCGAATTGGACGTCATTAGCTGGGCAGTCAACTAAGCTAGAACTGAATTCTTTAACACACTTTTAACTTCATATCACAGAGTTCCATAAGCACAAGGGAATCTACTTTCCAAAAATGTAATATTGCATCATTTCATCATTTTCAAAAATCGAAACAAAAGAGGGGTTGGATAGCATGAATAGGAGCGTTTAGACTTCATGTAGAAGTTGTCGGAAATACAACCAAAAAACGAAAAAAGAAGGAGAAATATTCTGACTTTTACATGCGTAGCACCCTCTATCCAGATAAGTTTGACTAGAATCGAGGTACTCAGTTTGTCGCGCGATGTACGAATATGTGTCACGCGGTGCACTTAATAATAGAAAGTCGTAACTATGAAAACGGTAATAATTTTTAACCAACAGCAGACGGTTGGTAAATTTACTGTTGGAAAATGAATATATCATGATGAAAACAAGGGACAAATTGCAGCGAAATGTGAATGCCAATAGACAGCAACCAGGCTCTGTTTTGGCAAACTGAACCCTTTTCTTCATCGTCCGCTTCTTGATTTCAACCATTATTCAACGTCGAATAAACCGTTGATCAGGCGAATATTTCGGTACATATACAACGTTAAAGTTATGTTTCGGTACTAACCCGCGTATTTTCAACGTATGTGTTTTACTGGGGATGCTTCAGGAGCAGGATAAGATAAACATATGCAGGAATTTTTACTTACTTTGACTTACGCCTGTTTCACACTTATTTGATTATAATTTAGTTGCAAGAACAAGGTGGTCTATTGCTATGAAGAAGGAAAACTAGAATTGAGTTGAATTTATTTATGACTTTAGAAAACCTTGGTTCAGACCGAAAAGTTGAGTACTGGTTGGAACTAGAGTCGCGAAATAACTATTATTATTTTTCACTCTGCCTTTTTACTATTTTATCATTTACACTTCCAACATTCATTACAAGCTACGCTTCAATCCTGCAATCTGTTTCTACGTAGTTGTGCAGAGCAAAAGTTGGTTAGTCAAAGTCAGGTTAGGTTATATTTTTAATAACTACTTACAGACACTTATGCAAATATAAATTTCGTAATTTACACATACTTCGAGCGTTTGAAAAAAAACGAAATCGGATTTTTTTTTCTGTAAACTCCTTCCTACCTCTCTATATCAGGCCTGACCCTAGTTTTATCCAACACCAGAATCAGGATATTGCACGGTAATCGATATTTTGCAACCATCAAATGGCAAAAAAGGCCATTGTGTATAATATTTGCAAATGAATACGTGTCGAATGAAAACACTGTACTGTTTCCTTTGCGTGAAATGTGAACTTAGCATCAAACAACAAAATACATTCGTAAGTTTGGATAGATTTAGTCATTATCTAATACTATATAGTTTTTAATAACTTTGAGTTTAGTCTTCATTATTATAATTAGTATTCTGCCGAAAGCGGCAAAATCTACAAGACAAATTTGGCTCCATTCAGTCATATATTCACACCTCAATAACAACTTAGCAACGCCCTTCAAGTTTAAGTCTAGAGCTCCTAAGTATAAAATTTCTTTGCAGAAGAAGCGACAGAAACCGTGTATAGATGCATAGTTTCAGTCTTACACCATCTGGTATGTACGGTTTGTATTCAACACTCCCAATTCACTGGGATATTTTCAGTCTGGTGATTTCACAATCTTTCCGTATAATGCTTGTATACCTATATGCACTTCAGCGAATTTTGATATTCCTTGCGAGCATTTTATTTATTTTTAGGATATTCACTATATTCTTCATCGTCACTTTCGGCACCTTTAACTTCCAAATTATTGCTGTAACATTTTCTTTTAATACACACGTTTCAGTTACGTATCTTCGGGGCTGCCCTGAGTGGCGGCACATGGCAATCTGGAGCTCGGGACAAGTGTACTTAATTGCGGTCCCCACACAAGCACAATCGTGAGCGCACACTGTTAGTGATTCTGCCATATCCCCTTAATAAGGGCTGTCACCCTTCTAAATTTACTAGCACGAAACCCATCATTAATATTTTACGGTAAAAAATCGGTAGAAACTCTGTTATATCCTCTCAATTTTGTCTTTCCCCTCTCAACCTCAAAATCATGGCAGAATCTCTGGGCTATTATTTTCCGTACCGAGCACAGCGCGAAAACTGGGAGCCGTATGGGTGCTCACTTGCCGTAACCTATACATGAGAATGATTATTCGGATTGTAGAGAATCATGCTTATCAGGCATTACAGTTAAGCGCATAAGTAAGAATCCTGAGACGGTATAGCTTTTGCTTCACTGACCACCATCAATGAACTCCATTGATTAAACTTTAAAAAGTTTATTATTTCACTTATGTCGGCTACCGCTAGGGGTCCTTCGCCAGGGGGGGTCCCTTGCGGTGGCAACGCAAAGACCCCCCCCCCCTTACGCCGCCACTGGCTACCCTAACATTATTCGGTAAATGTCTTTGTGCTTGCTTAGTTTTATTTTGTTTCATGAGTAGTAGAATTTTTTACTTATATATTTTTAACTGACAAGTAACACTAATTTAAGTGGACATTATACAGTTTTGAAACCAGTATACAAAAAAATTAATTAAAAAAGGATTATAAAGTATTATTAAAAAAAACACGCCTTTTGAAGATCGCCTAAAAAGTAAAAAAATAATAAATTGAATTAATCTTATGAATCGGAAAATAAAAGCGTGGTTGCTCTTGCTTACCTTATCATAAAATCATAATATCTAAGAGCATCCACGCTTTTATATTCCGATTCATGAAATTAATTCAATTTAATATTAAAAAAAAACGTGTTTTTTAAAAAGAAAATCCTTTTTAAACTATTTTTTTCTGTATAATAGATGAATATTAAACTCCCTGCGAGGTAGGCAACCCAAACCTCACACGCTTGATGCGGAGTAGCGTGCACTTAAGGATAATTTCCAGTTATTTTATTTTTTAATTAATTACAGTTAACTGGATTATTCTGTCGTATATCTAATGATTGAATATTGTATTGTCATCGGAAGCAAGCAAGTTTACAAAATTTTAAAGAAATCGGATGATGGGAAGTGAGTTAAAAATCGACTGCAAAATTTGTACTGAACATACAGACAAGAAAGCGAGTTAATAAAAACGTGTTAAAAATCAAGTTTATGTGTCGAGGAGTAAGTGGATTCGTCCAATAGTGTGAGACAAATTGGCGGAAATATTAGGGCACAATTACGTGCGATATGTCAGTAATAAATAGCTGGCACTAAGTTCCATGCATTACTGCTTTCAACGGTGATAGGTAGTCAAATGACACTGATAGCTCCAACTCGTTGTATTCGTAGGCACCAGATGGAGACACTATTAAATGTATGAAAGTGGGCAAATACGTTGAATGGTACACGCATACTATGAGTAAATTTATTCAGTGTTTCTTACTCTTTTATTACTAACTGGAGCACCGCGATTCCATATAAATGTTATCTTCTTTTTTAACACGTTTTATTAACTCGCCTTCTTGTCTGTCTGTTCGGTACAAATTAACTCGCTTTCTTGTCTGTGTGTCCGGTACAAATTTTTCAATCGATTTTTAACTCACTTTCTTTGAAATTTCGTAAACTTGCTTGCTTTCGATGACAATGCAGCATTCAATCATTAGATATACGACAGAATACTCCAGTTAACAGTAATTAATTAATAATTAAAATAATTGGAAATTATCCGTAAATGCACGCAACACCGCATCTATTGTGTGAAGTTTGGGTTGTCTATTTCGCAGAGAGTTTAATATTCATCTATTATACAGAGAAAAAATAATTAAAAAAGGATTAAAAAATACGCTCTTTAAAGATGGAATAAAAATTAAAAAAATAATAAATTGAATTAATCTTATGAATCGGAAAATAAAAACGTGGGTCTTCTTGCTTACCTTATCATAAAATCATAATATCTAAGACCGCCCACGCTTTCATTTTCCGATTCATAAGATTAATTCAATTTAATATTTCTTACATTTTAGTCCATCCTTTTTAATTAATTTTTTTAACAACATTTTTGTTCGTACTTATATTTGTTCCGCTTTCCTTCCTTTTGTATTTTTCAACATTTTACACATTTTTCAAAACTGTACGTATTTCTCGAAAATCAGTTACGCAATTCAGGTTAGATTATTATTCTTTTCTTTCATTATACGCAAAAGAAAGACCAAAACGAAATATGGCATCGACCAGAGCATTAAGGTATATACACCATTATGATTCTCCTGAGGTCACTTGCTTGCGAAAAATTAACGAAGTAGGCTCCATAGCTCTAAAAGCAGGATCAATAATCATCCCTGTTTCGAATTTAAGCCTATATGTATGTGTTTACTACAGAAACTGCCTTCGTAATATTAAAGGACTAGTAAAATCATGGGCGACGGAAGAAACAATTTCTAGGGGGAGGCTTCATCCCCCTCCTTGTGGATCACTTATAATTGCAATATCTATTAAGAAATTAGATCAACTCTCTCTCTCTCTCTGTAATATATATACAGGGTGTCCCAGCTATATATGCAAAAACGTCGGAAGATGATTTGTCACTCCAAAAGAAGAGAAAGGGCTATGTGACATATCATTTTAGGATAGCTTGTTCACAGAAATTCAAGTGTAAAAATATTTGTTACCTACGTTTATTTGTTTACGAGACAGGAATTCGGAAATTGAAAACTTTGCGTTCTACGTGCGCTTAATTTGGCAGCCATTTGGAAATTTGTTGTTATATTCGGTTTTTAACCTCTAATGAGCATAGCACTGAGGAGGTTGTAGGTTGGATCCCAGCGGTCGACCATCCTGACTGAGCGTTTTCCAGAGTTTGACCTCAGTCACACCAGGCAAATACCGAGATGGCACTTTCAACATGGGCCCTGGACAACACCTTCCCGAATTCTTTCCCCTCCCATATCCTTGCCTGAGCCTTAGATACCTAAAGGTCATAAATAAAATTCAAATTGAAGGAATTTTGAAAAATGTTGATTTGTGTTTATTTTATTGTTATATTGAGAATATATTATCTAAAATTGTATATGCTACAAAATGTAAGGACGCTATTACGCTATCGAGCCTGTTGATCAGCTTACACAACAGTTTGGTCGACGAGTTTGATGTCGAGGAAGCTCGAGTATACTTTGCGCTATTACACTATCGAGCTTGTTCATCAGTTTCCTTGACGAATTCTATAGTGTAATTAATATCACCTTTAATTTTACTCATAAACACTTGTGAAAAGTATTAAAATTTTTAATTTAGTTAAATTATCAAATTTAAAATTTGTAAAAATGTTGACACACGAGCTTATGTTTTGTGCAAGTTTCAGGTCAGTTCATTCATATTTTCTTTGTGAAAAGTACGTATATAGTTCATATACAAGATATTGTACATTATACATATGTGATCGAAAATAATTTGTACTGTAGAGGAAGTTCAAATATGTAAAGGCATGCATAAAAGAATTAACATGCTTGTTTACGCACATGTTATATATTTGCACAATAAATTGCATAATAGGACTAAAAGGGTGTTTATTTTTTGTTTTGTAATTAAAATAATACAATTTTTTCAGCCGTTGAATCCGATGTGCTACTTAGGAGCCATGTGGATCGTATAAATAACTGGCTATGTGTATTCGCCTCAATGACAATGGGTGCCAAATTGAGCGTACTCAATAGGACGTTAAATTTCAAAATTCCGAATCACTATTCTCTAAACAAAGACACGTAGATGACAAATGTTTTCACATTTGAATTCTTGGGAACAAGCTACCCTAAAATGATATTTCACATGACCCCTTTCCTATTTCAAATTCACGTGCTGAATCCATGATGGAGGGCATAATACTCACATCCCTTTCACCCACTGTCATGACCCAAATGTTGGGTCAGAAACCTGCAGCGGTTTACACTGCGAGTTTCTTCACTTATTCCTGTCAAAATAGACACAAATCGATATAAAAAAAAAAACTATTCAAAAATAGCTGTCATTTTCGTGCAGTAGGAATCTAACTACATCGTACCCCATTGTTGAGCCTTGAGAGTTAGCCCCTTACTGTCTTGGCAGCATCGTACCACAGGCTTATAAGATACAAGAAACGTTCATTGCTTGGCAGTATCGTACAACAGCGTTATAACATAGGAAGAAATCCCACCTCTTGTTTCGCAAGTAAAAACATACCACAGGCGTCCTTGAAAGAGAACCCTAACCAAACGTAGTTAAAAACTTAATAAAAACGCCTGGAAATATAAAATAAAGAGTTAAGCGAGACCAGGGAAGGAGACGAAGAAGGGGAAAAAATATTGGGTATCAGAAAAGCAGACGGACTGGACGCTGAAGAACAGAAATGAATAATTAAAAAACGGAATGAGAAATGAAACAGTATCTTTGATTGGGAATTACCTAATTGACATGAATGTAATATACTTTTAGTATTTGTTATTATTATGAGGTGTAGGTACCCCCTATTACTAGATATATTGTTTAATACAGGGGAAAAGAGTATATATGTGGATTGAATGCTTCTTGGTGATAACTATAGATATAAATGTAATAAACTTCAAGTACTTCTCATTATT